>JAWQUT010000214.1:384897-420120 GCA_033807755.1 Ellobium chinense
GTCGCAACTTTAGTAGTGCTGATGTTGCAGTGCTATATTTTAGCAAGATCACTGTTCCTTTTTTGTTTTTTTTTAAGGAACCAGAAAGAAATTAAAAGAAGCACAACAGTGTATGGCAGCAAAGTCCCCATACTGAAGCTGCGCAATCTGATTGTTACCATTGGAAAGCAAGCCTTACCTACCAATAGCCATGAACACTGCCTTGACTCAGATAGATTTGCTTTCATATTTCAAATGCTTGACATTTAGCATAACATTTGGAGGAACAGTAAATCAGCAGTTAGCAAGCCGCTAAGATTTCTTTTGGCATTAAATCTTTTACATGGGTGAAATTCAGAAAAACAGTGCTCTGATGTGAAGTGTGTGAGTGAATTCAAATTAGTGAAATAACCCATCAGTGTATCTTCTCCTTTTACATCCCACCTTAAAAGGTAGCTGTGGAGGGAAAGTTGTACGAACTGGTGATTTGGCCAACATCTATATGTCTTTGATATTATAAAATTCTTAACCAGGATCACAGTCTTGTTTTCAGAGCCTACTGTCATACTGTCCATGGATCATTTCATCTTTATCATCGTTGATGAAGGGAGGGTTTATGTTGCTTTGTTTTCCATTGCTGGTGGCCTGCACAAGTGCTGTTCTTATTGCTATGGTTATGATACGGTTTGTTTTCATAATTTGATATCATACAGAGTTCATTTTACTGTTTGTGCTTTCTTGACTTTGTATACTTTTTTGTACATGAATGGTTTCATTTTTCCCATCATTGATGAAGGGAAGATTGATGTTGCTTTGTTTTCATTGCTGGTGGCTTACACCAGTGCTGTCTTCAATGTCATGATACTCTTGACCAAGATCACTGTACATGTAATAATTTGATGTTGTATAGGTTTGTTTTGTTTACTTGACATTGTTTGTATACTCATCGTACATGGACTTTTCATTTTGGTTAATAGTTTTGAAGAGAAGGTAAATGTAGTTTTTGTTGCTGCTCTGTAATTATTGTGCAACATCCTCAAAGCCTGTATGATCTTGAGTGTTTAAGCATTTAGCCATTAATTATAACTTGTTCATGAAACCATTTATTAAAATAAAAGGGCATTACAAACCATACTGTAAACTGCTTGTCATTTTGTAAGATGTGTCCGTGTATCAAAGTTATATCATGGTTTGTTTGTTTTTGTGTTTGTTTGTTTGTGCATTTTTGCATACCACCAGTACCCATTTTACTCTTTTAAACCGAGTATTTGTGCCTATATGAAAGAACCTAGAGCCCACCTCAGATCAGATGCAATCTATTATTATTTGTAAGTTACGAGTATGATTTAAGTTTGTGCATGCTTTAAAGACAATATCAAGGAGCTCTGCTAAGGATCTATGCTGATGGTTAGGGCAGGTACTGAAACCCGAAAGTCTGGCAAATTTCAAGAAGTTGACCTTTCCCACTCAGTTTACACATGTTGATAGGTGGAAAGAATAGCATGGCATTTGTTTATGCAACCCTCTGCATATGTCAACATTGTTCATGTTGACAAGTAATATCATATTCCATAACAATAAAGTTTAGAGAACAATGAGATGCTCTGCAATCTTTATTGGCATGAAAGGATGTTACTTCTCAAACTAGTAGTTCTAAAGTTTTTGAGCTCATACATGAAACTTGATATGGTCATCAAATCTGGCCCAAAATGCTGATCTTGATGATCCCTGATCAAACTCTGATCTTATCACTTGTGGAGTACATCCTCCGTGTGTCAACATAATTTGACTGATGAATACTACTCAGTAAGTGTAGATGCAATAAGTATGACTTAAAGCATAAAAATTTGTTTATTAATCATTATAAATTCACAGTTCTCAGTCCAGTCACACACATCCACAAAAGTGCAAACTAAAGAAAATTTAATTAACAGCTAAATTAGCAGATTTCAAGACCCATGAGAAAGAAATGACATTAGTAATTGAACTTTTAACAAATCAGACATACTTTCCCTTGACAAAATGTCAAGCTGCTGTTCTATCAAGTGCAAAATTTGTTATTAGCACAAAAATTTATTATCAGAAGTCTTTAGAAGATAAACCAGTAGACAGAAAATGGAAAATCAACGTCTTTGAGCATAAGCATGTCCTCAGATGTACTGAGGGGAACACAAAAATATCTTTCTGAATATTGTTTGAATTGGTTTCTTCTGAGCAAACAAACAGGAAGCGGGAAGGAGAGTGGACAGGTTGCAACCTGATAATTTCAGAGAGATCTATGGCTGCAAATTCCAACGGCAACATACTGGGACTCTCCTACCTAGTGCCTGATTTAGGGTTAAGGTTAAGGAAGAAAAGGCAAATCTGCAATGGTTTCTAGACATTATCATTGTTCAGGAACTCTCTAATATGTGCTTCGTCTTGTCTAATCCTGCCTCTAACGTTAAACCATGGGTTAAATGGGTGAATCCCTGGAAACTGCCCATGAAGGATGTCAAATAGATGTGCATGATGTCAATGTCAGGGAGCACAAGTATGCTTTCCTAGAACTCTGTCAAGAGCCTATGCTGATGTTTAAAGGGAGGGGTCCAACCCAGAAGTCTGGCAAATTTCATAAACCAAATGGAGAAACTGGTACACTCCCTGATTTATACATAATTGACTGGCGAATGGGATAGCTTGCCACATGCAAATGCAATCCTCTACTGTCTGAATAAAGTGACCTCCTGACATTCTAGCTATGGCACTGATAACATTTATCATTTACAAGGTTCCATGACAGTGAAAATGCTCAAACAACAAAGTGTCATCCCTGTTATCAAAAATTGTTGTGAATGATGGAACATATACTCGTGGAGGATGAGGAGGGGTCTTTCACTTTTATACAAGATTTAAAATTTTCTTTTTCATGTTACCCATACTCTGCAGCCAGAATTGTTTCCCAGCTTAAAGGTGACCAAAGCCAAGTGATTGCACACATGTGTTTCCAACCCTCAGCAAAGCTGTTTATATGAAGAATGAATGTTAAAAGTTGCACCAAACTAATGTGCTGCATGAAGATTTCTTAAAACCAGTGATTCTAATGATGCAACATGGAGCCATCAGATTTTTCTCTATAGAGAACATGAGAACAAAATAAGTGTGCAGATTTATTAGATACACAGTCAAACAAAGTTCAGAGATTTCAATCAAGAAATCTATTTGGGCAAACAGAAGATACTTCTTTACTTTTCATACAAAAGTTTCCTAGTCAGACGGCAGCTGTAATGAATGAAACTGTTTACATATATAAATGTTAGCATGTTACAATGACATTACAAAAACTATTCTGATTAATATATTAGTGCTGCTACCAGAAAAAAAAAAAAATTAAATGCTGCTCCTGTTGTAACAGTTTTGGCAAAAAAATGATGGACATTTCCCTCTACACAAACTGGCAATACACTTTCGCAAAAATCAGCAGCAAATATACATAAATTCAATTTTCATCAGCATATCATTACTATGTAAAACTTTACATTAAAAAAAAAACAACAACTGTTGAATGCAGAGGTATACCTACTTCAAAGAAATATTATACAATTGTTCAATTAACATTATTGTTTTTCCGTTTGCTTGAATATGGAACTTTGTGAAGACTTTCACAGATTTCACACAAGTGGGTATATGTCACATACTCGTTGATGTTCTTTAGGATTACCGATGAATATAAAAAGATCTACAGTAATGTATTTCATGCAGATGATGTTTGCAATCTTGAAAAAGATACATAGACAACACTAACATCTATATGACATTATATATTCTCTGACTCTGATTTCAAATAAATATAATTCATTTTCAAACTCTAGTGAAATCCCCCTGCCGTTTCCCAGTGCCAACACAAATCAAGACTGAAAATTCAAAACAAGCAAACAAAGAGAAAGCGAAATAATTAATGAACTTTGTCATTGTCAAAGAGACAAAACAAGTCTGCAATGAGATAGCAGCAAGACTACAACCAAAAAACAGAAGCTTGGACTTCCAGAATGTTACAGTATTATATACTAATCTATGTAGACATTGTAAAATATATCACTAGCAAAAATAAGAGAGGCCCTATCATTGGTCCAACTGATATATTGAATGCAAAGAGAAAACAAAGCACATGCACTGCAACAAGCTTGCTATATAAAGTATGAATGGATATCACGTAAGCTCAGTGAGGGAATATAGTATGTACAGGTGCTAGGTGACTCATTAACAATAATACATGGGCTCACAATGTACAAGATGTGTAATGGAACAAATCTTCTGTGACTTCTGCTGCCATGACACCTTGCTGGCACTGTTTGATTGTACCATATAATGCCTCCAAAACTATAAGAACCTCAGGCAAACTGATGAACTTGAAAGCAGGAAGGTTCACGGGCATTATTATGACAATCACGCTGTGACTAATGTGAGGAACAAATGTTTCAAATGTAGATTTTCATGCACTTAGTCAGTATCATCACACTGCTCAAGCCTTCAAATTCATACAGATCTCTACTCCTAAATGTTTGGCATCATGTTAAAAGAAACCTAGTACTGATTAAGTCTATATAACAGAAGTATCCAATGCTGTCAAATTAAATTGTTGAAACACAAGATAGTGCTTTAAAAAAATAACGATTCAACACAAAAAGTACTGTGGATAGTGGGAAATGAGTCATTTTAATGGTCCGAAATAAGTCATTTTAATGGTCCTAGAAGTAAGTCATTTTAATGGTCCTACAATCAAACCTCTTCAAGAAAATTATCATTTAATTAAAATGACTGCCTTGCCCAAAAACTTCCAGAACAAAGATGTACTCATATACAGAGTCAGAAAACTAATGAATATCAAGAACTGTAAATACAAATTAGATGACACTGTAATATTTGAGAAGTATCCTTTTGATTCACTTTATCACAAATGTTTCTACAATTCCCAGTTTCACCATGACTTACAATATGTATCCCTCATAAACCTGACATACAATTTCACCTGTTCAAACACTGTCATTAAAATCCCTAACAGAAATCTCTCACAAATGAGAGATGTCACTGGATAATGTCACAGATCATCACTGGTTTGGATAAATAGACAATACACCTAGGGTGGTACTTTAATCAAACAAATGCTTACACATGACTTTTGCCCCAATGCAGAAGCATGTAAGATGATCAGCACTTGTATATTAGCTAATCATTTTCATGGTTTATGAAATTACTTCAGTCCTTCAAAAAGTCAAAAACACAAATCTCATGATTGTTTACACCACTCAGCCCCTTAGGGCTATTTGATCTAATGCTAACTCTGCTAAGTTTCTACCTTACTGGTTCCCACATCTAGTTTCACAATAGTACAGGAAGGCAAGCATGTAACAAGTATTTCTTATCACTTGCACTGGAAACACTTTATTTTCCCTGAACAGTTAACATCAAATAAATCCATGTATTGTGGGGTAAACTCAGAATTCCACTTTGAATACAGATTTGTTGACAGCCATATGACCTGATGCTAACTTTGCTAGGTATTTGGGATACTAGTTCTAACAGCTAGATGATGATACTTGACATGAAGGCGAACACTGAAATCAAGGGATATAAAAACACATTTCAAGATGTGGGTCCCATGAAGGTATGTGCGTTCCAAGTAAAGTGAGGTAGATTTCTACTTTGTGGAAAATCAAAATTTTTGTCTGTCTGGACACAGCAACAGGTGAGACAAAAGGCTTAACTCAGAACCAGGACTTCACCACTTACATTGAGCCCTAGCTTACCCTCTTTACAGGTTTCATAGAAAAACAAATTCATGCATTGTTTTCAATGTTTGGAACAAATGCACAGGAAAATCTAATTAAGCATAGGCCAGACGACCCTTTCAATAATATCCTGATCAATCGATCACTGCATGGTTATGAAAAATGTTCACCTGTGAAATTATGAAGACAATGTAATTCCCTACTGACTGCTCATTCCTTGTGAGATGTAATGGACCATCTCTTAGTAGGTGACCTTGCAAGTGAGATGAATACAGAGATAGCATTTATTCACTTATATCTTGTGAGATAAATCTAGCAATGAATTATTGCAGTTGCAGATGAGCTTTACACGAATGTTTTGACAGAAGAGTTAATCCCTCCAATACTGTCCTGACATATTCCTTTTCCTTCATCAGCCATTAGCGATTATTGACAAATCCTGTGGCCTTTATTCACATCCTTGCTGACACTGACTTCCAAACAGTCTTTTAGCTTACTGCATTTGATAAGTATCAGCAATGTCCAGCACAATTCATTATCTTAAACTGTCATAATAAATGAGGCTCTCAAAATTAACAGTACAAAAACCTAAACTGCCCAGTCAATCACATCACCACCGAACTTTGGGAGTAAAGAAAACACAATGTAACCAAAGAATTAATGAAAAAAATTCTAACAGTTTCATGAAATGTCTTCTTTTGGTGTGTCGGAACTGTAACTTATAATTTAACAACGGAGTGAATAATTATATTAGTGCTTAAACTTCTGAATAAACACACTGCGAACCTGAGAGATCTTCAATGGTAATTTTTATCCATTACTGGTGAAAAACACATGAGGAAAGTAGTGTAGTCATAACTGATCCTCAGTATCTGTGTGCAAAGTTAGGTTATAAGCAAAAACAAACACTGCCAACACCAAAATTACAAATTTCTGATTGCTGTGTTCTCATCACAGCTCAACATTATACTGTATCTAGTAAGTTTTGCTTATTATTTTGCTTTAGTCACATTAAATTTCAATTCCCGAGCAAATAAGAAAACCATCCTCCCAGCCTCTTACCTAGATATTCTTGGCCCAACTGAATTAGTCTACAGGAGGTATAAAGCAGATGCTCTGTTCCTTCTCCTCTCCATCCATTTTATGGTTTGGTTTTTCATGAACAACAAAAACTTTAAACTAAATGATATGTACACATGACAACACATGAGGTTCTCCTTCAATGATCAGGGCTGATGTGACAACAGGAGACAACAAAATGAGATCATCCAATTGCATGTACTTTACAATGCTAAAATACCACATCCTACCACACAAGCATTGGTTACTGCCCTAAAACACATCTACAGTATGTGTGCTCAAGTGTTGGTCCCACAATTCCAAATGTCAGTTGTACCATGCATAATCCAGATATTATGAAGTAAGGCAGGTCTTTTTGCATGACTTACACACTTAATACGTCTTGTTGCCTTTCAAAATGAGGCTAGTGTTCCTAAAAAACAAGGTAACAGGTTCAGAAATTGTCACAGTAAGTGAAGCTCTCAAAATGAACACTAGAAGAACTAAACCCGATTACATCATCACTGAATTTTGAGAATAAAAAGAGCCCAGTGTTACAGCTATGCAATTAAGATCAAATCATGACAACAAAAAAAGGTTCCAATGGTTGCGTGTTGTGTGAAATTAAATGACCCTTTTGGTCTGCTGAAGCTGGAACTCAAAATTTAACAGCAGAGCCATTATTCATTTCAGCTATTATGTATAGCTATTTTCTCACAATTTTTGTATTGCATGGGTATTATCCCCCTTCTTCCCTACTTTAAATGATTATACCTCGGGATAAAATGACAATGGCTGAAACATTTTCTCACATTTTAAAAGTAAATTAAATCAGCTTTTATATATCAATACCTTGTCTAAGTGAAAAAATGACACAGGCCTCACTTTGAGCAGCTGCAAAACATGTTATCCACTTTCAAATTAAGCCAATTCACCCTACTGAAAAGGAAGCCTTATCCATTTAAATAATCAATGGAAACACCAGATACCTACAATGATTAGCAAATGTAGAGTAATATTTGTTTTATTATTCAAGTACATAAGACAAAGACCCATAAATTAGTTAGCTGCTTTGAATTATTTTTGGAGTATTTCATGCAAATTAAATTATGCAGTGATAGATAATTGCTCCAACATCAATAAACATATTTTGTGTATTTCTGTGGATTAAAAAAAACCAAAGAATCCTATCATGATGAATTTTGTTTTTCTTTGCCCGCATAGGAACCATTCCTACCTTAGGAGGAAGCGCAAATAAAGCTGTCCTATTTCAAACCAGAAACAACTGGCTCCTAATTAGCAGACTACTCATGCAATTGCTGACCAGCCTGTTAGCAAACAAGAAACTGAAATTCGCATTAATCAAACTTAGTATCAAAAACTAGAAACAAATATATTACATGATCTCATAAAAGATCTATTATTGCTTTAACAAAGGCAGGGCAATACTATTGCAATGGAAAACAAGGCGACTTTTCATTCAAATACACTTACTAAATGTGACAATATCTGAATACTTAATATACTATGGAAGAGAACTCTGATGACATATTGTTCTGTGCTTGTTTCTTTTTTTCCTCTGAGGGAATTTAAATCTGAAATCTAGTGAACCTGAATGTCAATAATGAAACATGAACTCACTCTTCTGGGCAAATATTTCAGTCAGTTGTTTCAACACATTCCAACTTTCTCATACAAAAGAGAACCAATGCCCTTTATAAACTGTTATTCAAGAGAAAGAAATGTATGAATCAATCATTATATACAATCAAGAGTCTTCTCAAATTCTGTACAGGACAAACACCAGCAGTAACTATTGGAACAAAGAACATGTGTTGACACTCATATCAACTTGGAAGGCTGATTAGGATTGAAGTTTGGTTGGCCTGTTCCCCACCTTGACAAGCCAGAGTCCCCTGTGCTAGGAGTGGTGCCAGAACTGACCGCTGTCATGCAGTCATCACTGCTCTTGTCATCAACCTTAGGAGATATCACATTATTGTTTCCCCCAGCAAACAAGCTAGAAGACTTTTCCCCTGAAAGACTACCACTCTCCAAACTTCTGGGACTCAGGTCAATGACAGGAGATGGGACCAATGAGGGAGGCCTTCCTTTCCCGTTGACGTCACTCTCTTGAGCCTGGGCGAGACGAGCCTGCATGTTGAGCTGGTTGAGAATGTTGACGCTGGCTGGGTCATGAGGAGGTGGCATCAGACGACCATTGACCAGTGTCCCTTGATCTCGAGCATCCAAAACTTTGACAATATGCTCACACAGAATACCAAAAAAATTGTCAATGGCCTCAAATCCTGTAAAGGAAATGATAAAATGACTTACATGATGCTTGCTAAATTTAAAAAAATGATTCGAAATCTCACAAAATATGAATAATGTAAAATGATATACAAGATGATACTGTTACCCTACTCACAAAATTAAGTGATGCTAATTCTCACTGGCTTCACAAAAACTTGTAACCATCTTCCCACAATTTTGGCTGCAGAAGTAGGGGACAGGGCATTCGGAGGATGTTCTTTTAGTTATAGCATTGATCATGTAACAGGCCTCTGTCCAGATTCTAATACCAACATGAGACAACACAAAGATGAAATACATGCATATCTTGCTGAAGGAAATTACAGATAGTGCCCAACATAACCCACACCACCTACACTAAAGAAAATTTTAAGAGCCTATCCTACACTACAGCTCTCATCCTCACCTGGAAAGAAATTGATATCGATGATGCCATACTGATTGGTCTCACTGTCAATGATGACATCAAAGCCAAATAAGTCCAGTTCCATGGCCTCCCGCATGCTTTGCCCCAGACGGTCAAGATACACCCAATCAGGCTTGGTGGGCTGGTTTTCTAAAGTTGCATAGTCCACCTGTAAAGAGGGAGGGATTATCTCCTGAAATTAGGGTGTAACCTAACTTCCTATCCAACTTAAAACAAAACCTCAAGTCCTCACTACACAGGGTGGTCAAAGCACAACTTAGCATAGTCTCTCTTGCCACCCATCATTCCAATATTGTAAACTACTTGGGTTTTTTTAGGAGAATTTAGAGACTGTATGGGGATTTGAATGCTCAAGCTTGCCGGGCTGATAACCCTGGCAGTGAGGAAGAGACTTCAGCGTAGGCCGTACTATAATTTGAGGCATATTCTACTAATCACAGTACCAGGAGGCTTCATCAAGCAGGTTTTAATAGAAAAGAAAAAACAAATCGCAAAGGCATAACCCAAGACTATCTGTATCTTTGCTTTAAAAGTTTGTCAAAAATGTACTTTAATAACCACCCATTGTTAATTCTTTCGTCACTGTCTTTATAAGATTTTGTCTGACACTGAGTCAATGTGATGTGACAGAATGATAGTCCTCTCCAATATCTCATATACTGATGAATGTATCATAACAAATCACAGTTAAATACATAATCATTAATATAGGATAGCCAACAGAAAACCTTTTTTGCCCTCATGATATGGTTACATAACTCACGGCTTACACTTTTACAGGGTTTTCAAACTTAATCCAATGCTTCATAATACTTACAGCATTCAGTGGATGATCAGAGTCAGCTTTAGAAACCTCTTGCGTGTCAAAGAAAATTGTTGGGTGATCTGCAAAGAATAACAAATGGGAGTGGCAGTCATCCAAAGTAATTTATTTTGACGATGGACAAGCTTCTGTCAGAAATCACAGTATGATGCAGTCAGGTTAGGGAACAGCTACAAATAAGCTCTGGTTAAGATAACAAAGACAGGCTTTTTGGACATTGAAACCGACATTGTAGCTGGTGAAACCTACATTGTAGCTGGTAAAATCAAATTACGCTCAGTTTGCTTTAAATGACAAAGCGATATTGATTTCATTCAGCCTAATAAAGATCTAGCGAGCCATGACAGAACTTGGAAATTTTTCTTAGATCACCAGTGAGTGTAATGTTGCCCTTAATTCCATCACTGTTGTACCCATCAGGCTGTCAGGTCAGATGGTTCAACTGTCAATTTAAATTGTGTGGCTGTGTACACCATTATTCCTATTGTTGATGAAGGGCATTGCAAATTCAATAAAAAGCACAGCCCCTATAATAGTAAAATTAATCTCTTGATATCCTTTATAAAGAAAACTTCTTGATGGTTTGAAATACTGTGGAACTCTGTTACCACAATGACCCTTGGATCAAGCTTTTGAAGGGGTGTTATCAGAAGTTTGTGCTGTCTAGGATACTTTATGTAAGGAATTAAACAGGTAGGACTGTTGAACAGGAGTGTGCTAAGCAAAGAACTGGATGAAGCAGAGTTTGTGTTAACAGAGTTCCACTGCACGGCAACTTCCTTAGGAAGTACATGTATAAATATCCAGATCCAAAAACCTCCAAACAACAATCGCCTAAAAAGAATTATAAAGGGCATCAAGCTTGAAATATTGATTGTCCTTATCAGTGTCTTTAATGAGTGACAGCACTGCTAAGGAGATTGCCACTATCTCCAATTTATAAAGAACAATAGGTCATGACAACACTGTCCAATAATATCAACTCACTGCCAGGGTACAAATTCTTGAGCGAAGGCCTCTGTATGATGAACTGTTTGCAACCTATGACCAAGATCTTGTACAGAATTGCATTATGGTTGATAAAAGACTGTGCCACACAAGGCGGGTCTATATCTTTAAGGGACTCTTCATTGAAGATGATAGACATCTGTGGGTGAGAACAGACAATGCAATATCTATGAATGCATAATTCCTACAGTATAAAGAAGTGTCAGGATCTGGAAAATGTCATACAGAGGAATAGTAAAGAAAATTATTAGTGCCATCCATATTACATACATGAAATGAAATGCCTGTTCAAACAAATGGACCCCACAATTACAGTTGATATAAAATAAGAAATGAAGAACCGCTCCTTCTACTGACTTTTAGTAAGATCTTTACGTTTTCACTGTGAAAAAGGTTTTGTTACTTGCTATCAGCTTTTTCAGTTTAATGAAAAAAGCAAACTATAATATCAATAAAATAAAAGGCTAATGCATTTAAGGCACACCACATCAAAAACAAGAAACATGATGCACAGATTCCAAATATTTCAGGGATTTTAAAGATTTCATCATATGAACAAGCAGTCTTTGAAAATTCACATAATATATCTCTTCTAAGCCCAAACAAGCCAAGCAGTCTGAACTGCAAAATGCTGATCTTTATCAGCTTAACAAGGTACATGTGTAATTTGAATTTCAAATATCAAAGCTCAGTCTTGATCTCTGATAAAAGAGTTGGCACACTGAGTAAGAAATTGTGTATGCTCAGTTGTTGTCTTTTTTAAAATTCTGTACACTTAATCTGATTTGTTCAGATTTAAGGAGATAGTTCTTGAGATAATAACATCAGGAGAACGGAAGAATGAGAAACCTACCCACAGCCTCTCAGAGAAAAACACACAAAAAAATATATATATACTTCTAGCGCTCACTAAGGATGTACCTGATGGGCATAGGTTGATCCATGGGCCAGAATAGGCTTGCATACTGCAATAAGAATGGTTCTGGTGAGCATGTGTTTGTCTGTGTGTACTGTATGCATGTGCAGCTAAGCTATGCACACTTCAGAATGAGTGTGGTGTATCATCAACAATATCACAGGAGTTAATGGATTTGATGTAACATGTGTGAAAAGGTACCTTCATCACTGATTGAAGTAACACAAAACATGATGCCAACTTGATGAATCAAATTTTTTAAAAAACCAACCAAATTTAAGATAACTTTATGAAAACTACACTTTCTTTTCTTTTCTGTAATCTAAAATTAAGCAAATTTTCATCCTATATTCTGCAGTCACATCACTGTGCCTTTTAAAATGATACTTCCACTATACTGCACTATTCCAAAATCATGTTCGCATTAATAGTAACAGTCATTTGTCCGTGCATAATATGAGATATCGTCAACACATATGGCAAACATTAATCTGCAAATGGATCAGGACAAAGCACTTAATACTTCCTCAAGTCTTTTTGGTACCTGTTCACACATCTGTCAGTTTCAACATAGTAATTTGTTTCACACTACAATTCATCTAACCGCATAATGTCCATCAATAATATCATCATCATCATCATCATATAACTTACTAATGTAATGTCACTTAATAACTCTGATACTTTTCAAGGAGGAAATTTGCACATTTACACAATGTCTCCAAAAATATGCTCCAGCAAGCCTCAGCAATCAAATATCGTTTGCTTGAAAAACCTGCAGACATACTCTAACAATGTCATCGTAAGTCCCTTCCCTTCTTTACGAAATTCTATTTATGACCTCAAATATCTCACAAACACGAAATTATGAACATGTACTCTGGAATTTTTGGTGTCATTCTTTAATTCAAACTTTAAGTAATACTACTGTCTTTGAACCTGCACTGCCTGCAATATATTTTAAGCACTGATTTAAGCTCTCTTTAATGCACAGAACAAATGAGAAATAAGGTAAAAATCACAGAATGCAGAGCAAAGCCTTTGATGTAACTCAATATCCTAGATCCCTAATCTCCTCCTCCTCCTTCTATGCCAAAGCTTTGAACTGATACTGCACAGCTGCACTAATCTGTTCTTTTAATGAACACTCACAAATTTAATTACTTCAAGAATTTGAAAACAAATAGCACTGCTTTATCACATCCTCTACAAAACTGCTGTTTTCTCCATGCTACTGAAGACTTGCAATTAAGAAGAGTCAACTATTCATGCACTTGGAGCCCTGTATAAGTTGAAAGGTAGGCAGGAAGAGGAAGTTGTTTCAGGAACTGAGAGAGAGAATATGATTAAATGAAGTCCAGATTTTTTTAATGGAAAGGTGATGGCACCGGGGTCGCTGCACAACGTTTCTTCCCATCTTACCGACTTTCTATTTGAATTAGTAACAAGAAAATTGCACTGTTACTGACAAGCTTGAAACTACAAAAATGGATCTGTATGAAACTCCATAGGAAATGGCAGTGTGGAAATGGGTTTCATGTAAATACAGAAACATAAGTGGTTCCCCAGGAATTTAAAGGATGCAAAAATAGATGAAAAGCTAATGTGTGAGAGTGTTCAAATCTGCCATTGCAATGAATGTACTTTTTTATCTTCCATTTCCTTTTTGCTTTCCTTTCTGTTATCCTATTCCTTCGGGATGTCTTGCCTGAATTGTAGAAAGACTTTTTTCAAAAAGAAAGCCTTCAAAAGGCCAAAGGCCATCCAAGAAGGGAGTGTAAGGGAATGAATTTACAAAATCGAAGCCATATACAGAAGATCACTCAAGAAAACACTACAACTACAATGAAACTGGGGGCCTGGATAAGCTAACTAATATGTGTTTTTCCTTTTCATCTTTCCAATTCCTCCTCCTTTCCCAATGCAGGACACACTTCTGCACTTGGCAAGACATGCTTTGGTACCAGATGATGGCAGAATTAACTAAAGGACTCCCAGGGAAGACTGTGGGTTGTGTGCAAGGATAGGAGGCATTTTTATAATGGGTCACCTACTAACTGGTCCAGTCTAATCCTGAATTTTCATATAAATCAGTCAAAAGCTTTGGATCTACTATATTTTGACAAGAAGTTAAAACAATCAATGAAAAATTTTTCGCTGATAAAGTATACCACCCACTAATCAAGATTAATGGCTGAAAATGACCGCTCTCATCAGACCACTGAAGTATCTTGTATTTAAGTGCTGCTATTTTGTCTTTTTTTGTCATTTATAATGTATATTTTAAATTTCTAATTAACTGATAAAGGTGTGGGTCAGACAGACTTAGAGAAAGAAAGAGCAGGTATCATTGTGGTATTAGGTTGGGAAAGTGGGGGTGTCAACCGGCAAATGCTAAAAAATTTGCAGGTATTCTGACAAAGTGGCATAGTGGCATATTTGTAGATTATTTTATACCACCCTGTGAAAGAAAAAAAAAAAAAGCAGCAAACTGGATCAACTCTTTCCACCCATAAAAAATTCTACCCATGCTAGTTAACTCCCTAAATGCTTCCTCTGGTTTTTATCAGACTACAGCAACAAGTCTTATCATTTCCGTCGCATCTGGGAGGATCCTAAACTGATCTGACCAATGCAAATCAGCCATGCCGTGTGTAAAAACTCTCTACTGTAGCTAAAATGCCAAAAGGTTCACACTTCATGCCATTGAAGATTGTAAGACCAAACTACTTGTGGTGTGAAATGTTCCAAGCAATACCTACCCAAAGGGAATGTTACTCCAGCCTGCGCCAGCTTCTCCTTATTCTCGTCAATGTTGTTGGAGTTGAGCTCCACAAAGGTGGGTATCATACAGCGATGATCTGATGGAAGAGAAACATGTAAGAGTAGACATAGTAAAGACTGAGTTTAATCCACTGATGTGTCACATTCTCTAAGATGGTGATAAATCCTATTCAACAGCTAAGGACGTACCTAAACCTAAAAGTTGCAGAATTCAGGCAGAGTGGTTGGTAAGATGTTCTATCTACTATAAGAAAGCTAAGAGGACTTGTTCATCTGAAGTTTAAGCATTTTATAATAAAGCTGTCATCACCTATGAAAGCTGATATGCCACTGTTTTCATTGATGCTGAACTGTATTATGGCCCAATTCATGATGACAAGAACTTAAAGAATATTTTTTGTTGTTTTATAGGGGGGGGAGGGGGCGCCCACGTGCGCACGCGGCGGTGCTGCGGCAGCAGGGCGGCAGGTGGAATGCAAGATTAGTCCAATTAAATAGGCAAGAAATTACCAGATAACTGTATAGCTTAAAGTGTCACTGATATTTCAATTTATGCACACAAATGTACACATAAAAACAATACCTCCTCAGTAATACATGTAATACATGTATGTACACACCTTTCATGGCCTCTGACCCAGAAACACGCTGGTACTGGGTGTATCTGTCCAGTAACCTTCGGATGCTGTCCAGGGGATCCAAGACCACACATTCTGGATGGTTCTGGATATAAGTCTGTGGATTTCACAAGGAAAGACATTACACTATATTCATCATAAAATTGTACAAGGGTCATTCTACAGACAATATCCCATAAGTTATTACAATGATGCAAAAGCTAAGGTTATATTATCTGAGTACCTGTCTCTGCTGTAGAGGACTGAATCTTCATAAAAGGCATCTTGCAAGTTAAAATGTGGAATTATCATGAATGTGCATGGCAAGGGAATATTAAATGGATTCAACCCTCCTCTGATTTTGCAGATGAAAAAAAAAAAACAAGACAAAAGCCATTTCTTTCATGCACTTAATACTTAATTACATGATACTTTATTTGTATGGAGAATCCACCTCCACCTTAAGTTTCAGAGTTAGAGAGATGCAGAGAAGATGTTACTTAACTTAAAATAAATATGGACAGATATACTGTACTTTGTAAAACGTGTTAATATTAGATTAGGCATGTGCATGGATGTTCTTAATGGAGTTTAGTATACAAGTGCTTTCAGCTATCCAGTGCAAAGCTGTGTTGACAGTTTCCAGAAATGGATGCTGAAATGCTCAGCTGGAGTATTTTCCCCACTAAATGTTATATTATTTTCAAAAGAGAAGAAACTCTCAAACTGAGCAAACGAAAATTCAGTTTTAAGTTCCAAATTTACAAGCTTCAGTCCTTAAGGGAACTATAGGTCACTGAATAATAATACAGAATTATTACTACAACATAGACGATAACGCACTAAAATGCGTCACTGAAATAAAAAAAAAAAAAGCGGGGAAGCGACCAGCATGTTATCAACCTCATTCGGATGGTTAGAATCAACATATGCCACCTCTATCTCAACACGTTTGTCTATGTGCGTGTATCTGGGAGGAGGGGGTGGGTGTGGGTAATATTGATAACAAATGTGCACGATGATGAACACAGTGCATCTGTCATATTCGTCACATAATTATTCCAGATATTCGTCACATAATTTCAACGATTTAATCATCATTATGGGGGCACATCATAGGCAGTCCGTGTGGGTCTTCATCATGTTGTTACACTGATGAACTTTTACATGCACTTTTATCTTCATCTCAGAGACTGCTTTGAATGAATAATTCAACACACGAGTTGCAATACTGCTCCAACTTCCTCCCATGCTCTTACATCTTTTCTCGCATGCACGTACCATGTGGCGTAGACAGCCTGCCTAACATTAGAAAAAAAAAAAATGAAGAGCGTATAAAGAGAGGAAGCAATGGTAATCGGCAATCGGTCGGAGAAGGTAAGAGGGGCGGAGGCCATACTGTTTACTAGCCAACTATTGGTTGAACTAAGCTGGCCGTCTTCTCCTCTGAGGAAGACCAGGTAAAGAAATCAAAAAGACATGCAAGAAGACCCAACATGACGTCACTACGAACACACAAATTCAGCAGATACACAAGGATCTGAAGAAAAAGGTGTGGGAAAAAGTCTACCCCAAGCGCCATGCCCCTCCCCTTGATTAATCCTGTTTCGCCGCCCATGAGCCCTAAAAAAGCAAACTGATTTACATTGATATTTTTCCCGTGTCATCCGCATGCACTCCAAACATGAACAGCTGCAGATGTACAGGCTAGACAACACGAACAAAAAATATTATAAAACTAGATCGGGCTTATGTGGAAGTATCTAATTCGTTACTCTCTTAACCTTTAAATTTTTCTTTGATATTTGACTGTTTGAAATTATTGGAATGCAAAGGCATCCCAATCATCATAGTTTATACCTGGAAACTGACTTTTAGATGTGAGTTTTTTGCATTCACAAGGACATCAGCCTAATAACACAAAAAATCCTCCGGGATTTGTAAACAGTGAGTCACAGTACACTAGTGTATCTTGAGCTAGTCTATGTGTAAACAATGTGTGGGAAGCAGGCAAGGAAGACAGGCCCCCAGGCGCCGGACGCCCTCTCGTTTTTGCCATCTCGGTTAACTGTGACTAATGTGACTCATATGCGACTGCTGTTGTTGCTGTTGTTGATGTTGTTGTTGTTGTTGTTGTTGTTGTTACGAGAAACCCGGGACGCCCTCTCATCTTTCCCCGGGAGGCCCTCTCATCTTTCCACCTCGGTTAATCGAAACTCATTCAGTAAGAATTAAGTGCGACAAAGCAACATTTTTTTAAAAATTTTGGTTGTTGTTATTGTTGTTGTAGTAGGTATTATTATTATTATTGATTTTCCTATTCATATTTTTTTTTAAACGCATTCTATTTTGTGCTGTGAAAACGGATGTGATCACACGAAATGTGCATAAGAAACAACAACCGCACAGTATTAGCATTAACTCGAATCATGATCCGATGATATTCGAAGTAGGTTTACGAGGTAGAAAGGACATATTATCAGAAAGCTTCGAAGTTCATTTCCAAGAACCCAGCAAAGAGACTACAGTCATGATCCGATGATATTCGAAGTAGGTTTACGAGGTAGAAAGGACATATTATCAGAAAGCTTCGAAGTTCATTTCCAAGAACCCAGCAAAGAGACTACAGTCATGATCCGNAGAGACTACAGAATGGCAGTGCATTTTCAAGAACCCAGCAAAGAGACTACAGAGTGGCAATACATTTCCAAGAACCCAGCAAAGAGACCACATAATAGCAATGTATTTTCAAGAACCCTGCAAAGACACTACAGACTGGCAGTGCATTTTCAAGAACCCAGCAAAGAGACGACAGAATGGCAATGCATTTCCAAGGACCCGGCAAAGAGACTACAGAATGGCAGTGCATTCAAACAGCATTGTTTCTTGGAACATCAAGCGAGCAAAAACGTATTGTTTGCGTTGCTTTCTTCGGACGGCGTCATTGCGAGATTCGCTCCTTAAATGTCAAAATCCCCCTTTAATACACACTGATAGTGCGCCGACCTCCCCTCCTTACACTCCAAAGCTTGCATTACTGGAGAAAAACCTAAAATCTCTCTAAACATTTACACCCTCCTCCTCGAATTTATGACAAAGTAGAAAGGTCTCCCCAAACTCATATGATGTGGAAAAAAGACAAGTGTAGTTAAGGCTGGCATCATTCATAGATAACTGAATCGACTCCGTCGTGTAGAAATGCATTTATCTGCGATGCTAGACTGTAGGTTTGGTTTAAGAAGGAATTTCACGGAAAGGGGTGGGTGGGGTGGGTGTGTGGATGTATGTGTGTGTGTGTGTGTGTGTGTGTGTGAGAGAGAGAGAGTGTGTGTGTATATGTGTGACTGTGTGTGGTGTGGTGTGTGTGTGTGTGTGTGTGTGTGTCTGTCTGTCTGTCTGTCTGTCCGTCTGTCTATCTGTCTGAAAGGAAGGACTTCATAACATCACAGACTTTTGCAGCCTGCGGCCAGCACTAAGGAGTAAACAATCCAAATTGCAAGAAGCCTCCCACTACCAGAATCTGTGGCTACGCCACTGCGTCCCGGAGCATTGCCCTGTGAGGGGTACTTCTGGTACATGGACTCGCAACCTTTCCAGAAAGACGACCATCTAGTGAGGGCAAAAATCAGTGTTTTGGGCTGGCTCATACTAACGTGCGGCACTGAACGGCCTCTGTATAGTAACTTCATTATTTTGGCATCCCTGCTCTAGTGCATCATTATCTCAGACTTCTCTCTCGTTTTCTTTGTTTGACTAGTTTGCTTTTTATGAGTGTGTGTGTGCTCGCTCTCTCATATTCTCTCTCCCAGTGCATTCTTGTAGTATTTCTGTCGCATTGTCGCCCTGGCGTTATCTACTGTATTATACCTTATTTGTGCCTTCTCATATTTTCTCTCTCGCGCTCGTGACTGTCTTTGGCGCTCTCTCAACTGTACTTCCTACTTCCTCGTGCTCTCGTGTTCTCCTTCCATTTCGCTTCCTCACCCCTTTTTGCTTCGTTTCGTTCTCTGCCCTTTCCTACTTGCATTTTTTTATCTCTCGTATTTCCCTCATCTTTCGCATTTCTTCCGAGCTTTCTCTCACTCCCTCTCTTCCATACTCTCTTTCTCTCCAAGCCTGTGGGTCCAGAGGACTAGCGAATTTAATATCTTCCAGGACAGAACAGCAAGAGTAAATGATGAGGTTGCATCGCGTCCAACATGGTTCATTACAGTCTGACGTCTCCAACTGTTCGATAAAAACATCAGAATCTAACCTTCCTCTTCATCCCTCCCGTCCCCACCCCCGAAACAATATGCGGGAGGAGAAGGAGGACTGTGTGTTGACACCGCCCAGTTCGCTAAACGCCATCCAGTGTCTTGGAGGCAAGACGCGTCAGTCGCCCCTCATATCGAAACGCGCAGTCCACATCATCCACAGAACATAAACGGACAAAATAAGATATTAAGGACAGGGGGCAAGGCACATTATCTCATATGACATCCGGCACACTATCAAACTCGGCTTCACGGATGGAGTGTTGTATATTAACGTGAATTACAACGTATAAGAACTCGTTTGCAATGGGATCTGATGCATCCATAATATAGATCTTCGTATACTACTAAAAATTGTAACCATACATGTTATTACAGCATCTTTTTTGGGCATATCACTTCACTTCGTCGGTTGTTTTTTTTTAATGCCCCTTCTTCTCACGTTTAGCGATACGAGATTAGTTCCATCTCACGTTTAACCCTATGAGGTTAGTTCCATCTCAATTTTAACCGTATGAGGTTAGTTCCCTCTCACGTTTCGTATGAGGTTAGTTTCATCTCACGTTTAACCGTGCGAGGTTAGTTCCATCTCAGGTTTAACCGTACGAGGTTAGTTCCATCTCACGTTTAACCCTATGAGGTTAGTTCCATCTCAATTTTAACCGTATGAGGTTAGTTCCCTCTCACGTTTCGTATGAGGTTAGTTTCATCTCACGTTTAACCGTGCGAGGTTAGTTCCATCTCACGTTTAACCGTACGAGGTTAGTTCCACTACGAGGTTAGTTCCACTAAGTTCACCCATGGCACGGCCGTACTTCACACGTCATCCTTCGCAGGATCAAAACAAAATTCTGTACGTCACGAGTCAAAGTGACATGACGGGATTTGCCGGATGTCAAGTCATAGAATGACACCCCAAGGCGATGATATCTTCTTCTTTGTGTTTTTTTTTTCTTTTCGGGGTTGAGGGAGGGGCCCGGGAGCGGGTGANGGGGGGGGGGGGGGGGGGGGGGTTAGAGCCTGTTTATCAGAGCAGCGTGGCTGAATGTTGACGGCTTTGGACTCAAGATCTAAAGGTCGTGGGTTCAATTCCTGACTAAGGTTATATTGTAAGGGCCTTGGGAAAGCAATTCATTCATATTTTTCTCAACCCAGCCGTCTATAAAATGGTTACGTTATTTATTAGGCGTGGAAGATACTGCCATAATGCCAGTGATCAGCGCTTGTAAATGGCAGCGACACTGCAAGCTCCCTCAAGGATTTGAGAAAGTCCTAGGGTGAATAGGTCTGCAGGGGTAATAAAACGTGAATTCACTTTAGCCGGCCTTAGCCAGAAAAGAAGACTTATTAACCCCGTTGTTAGTAAGATTTACTCTTTCTAGCGTCATGTTTGTGTCAGAACGCTGGCTGTTCTCTACGCCTCGTTTCAAACAGCACTTCTGAAAATGAGGTCATTATAAATAACACATGAGCTCATCAAAAGGTCTTTTCAGCAAGTGTGCTCACAAAGTAGATCTAGGTCTTCACGGGTGAACAGCCTTCTAGTACAGGCCACACCCTTACCTCCAGTTGCTCGCAGGACATGGCAGCTTTCATTAAATTAACATAATAAAAACTGCTCTTCCCTTTTCGAAACTTTTATCTTCCCCTCCGCCCCCTCCAAACCCATTTCTGTTATTCTCTCGCTCTCTACACACACTCTCTCTCTCTCTTGCCTTCTCTCCCAACCTTCCTCTTTTTCCTTTCCACTCCATCTCCTATCCCTCCAACTATCTCTCAGTCTCACGTACACGCGCAAGGTCTTCGCTAAAACCCGAAGTTTTACTAGGCTCGCAACGTTATCTGCGATGTCCTCTTCACTCACACGTTTGGCATTCCCCCTTCTCCACCCCCCCCCCCCCCCCCCCCAAAAAAANGTATTAATTATTAGTTCAAACAAAACAAAGCAAAAAAAAAAAAGGGGGGGGGGTGGGATTGGACTAAAAATTTCACACATCAAGAACACGTGATCTCACAAATCTTAATAACATTAACAACCCTGCCCACCCACAAACTGGTTATCATTTATATTAATTACTATGTGATCAATAATGTGTGTCCAGCTGTGCGTTCAGCTGTGACAAATTGATAACAAAGTGACGTATTATGTTGATTTTTTTTTGTTTCAAGTAAGCTCTCTGGCAAAATCCAGATCACAGAATCTATATGATACGAGTGGCCCGGGTGGTGGTGGTGGTGGACCATGCTGTTTTCCATCGCGATAAATGCCGAAACTGCCTATCGTAAGATTGTGCTAGTACCATCAATGTTAAACAAATGGACAGGAGAAGGTTTACGCCCAATGTGTACTCCCCGAATGTGCAAGATTCCACTGATAACGTATGAGTTTGTTTGTGCCGCATTTTCCATTTCGTCATCTACAAGAATGAGTGTAAACATGAAATTCCGTTGTCCTTTCATTGATGATGACGATGCAGTACAAAGTCCCTTTCACCACATCAACGGGTAAACCCGTAATACAGTAATTCAGTGTTCCGTTCACACAGCCGAAGTGCACGCTAGTAGAATATGATTGTGATCCAGCAAAGAACGACCCGGGTTGGGCTGAACCTGCGCCATATGAAAGTACTCTCTTTATACGTATTAACCGTCCACACCGGACGTTTGAGCCGCTCGGTTATCGTTTGCGCTTAAAGTGTGGGCGGTTAATGGGATGGTAAAGAGTACCTCCGCGTCGCACAGCTAAAGTGCTGCGCGGTCGCTTTTGGTCTGGACTGTGTCTTACACACGGCACAAAAAAAGAAATGACCGGCACACAATGGTGCTAACTGCGCACACCCACACGTGCAAGTGAGTCACAAACACACGCGCATATAAAAAAGCAGAAAATAATCATTCATCTATACAATTACTTGGCTGTACAACAACATACAAGTAGAATAGTGGGTGGCTAGGCTATTAGTCAGAGCGCTGAAGAGACAGATCTACACATGTGCACTCTGACATATCTACACAATTACTTGCGCACTATGAGCAGCAATATACAGCAGTGTGCTGTCATTATTTGAGTGTTGACGAAATAGACACACACATATACACACGCACACTGACACATCTTCATAAGTACTTGCGCACTATTATTTGAGTGTTGACGAAATAGACACACACATATACACATGTACACAGACACATCTCCATAATTACTTGCGCACTATGGGCAGCAATATACAGTGCAGTGAGTGGCCATTAGGATGTTGAAGAAATAGACACACATATACACATGCACACTGATACATCTCCATAATTACTTGCGCATTATAAGCAGCAACATTAGAGTGTTGACGAAACAGACACACACACACATACACGTACACATCTACGAAATTCATTAGTGTGCAGTAGCACAATGTGAGAGATTTGGTCAGCTTGTTGAAGAAATAAAAAAAAAACCACATCTACACAAGAACTTCGACTGTACAACAATACGGTCTAGTGTTGGGGGAGGCGGGGGGAGGGGAGAAGTGATGGGGCATTAAAAAAATGCTGAAGAAACACATACACATATAATCATATAAACACAACTTCTTGAGAGCATGGGAAAGGGTTGCTGTTTAAATTTTTTCTTTTAAAGTTGAAGATATCCGATGCCTTATATATATATAGTACATGCACTATGCAATGTCATGTGAAGAAATGTGTGCAAATAAACGGAAATTCCCGTTAAGCGGACAGCGATTAAGCGGAATCGAGTGCAATTGGCTGTACCGCGAAACGGCTTATGATAATATTATAAGAGACGGATAAAACCTGGGACAAAGAGACATTTGTTACTTGCAAGAGACCCTCAATAAAACGTATGCCTTCGTGCATTAAAGAAAAAGCATCCAAAGTAATGAGGTATACTTAATATCGAGGTCAACCCTCATAATGAAATGATAGAATAATTTGAATCCGTGCATGAAAAGTTTGTACAGACAACAAGGCGCATGTATATTTAATAAAAAAGAGTGCCTAATATCGAGGTTCCATTGTATATCAACAACAGCGGACATTCTCATGTTCTATGCAGGGACGTATCCATCCTGGCGAATTCGATCGCTTCATCCCCTTCTCAATAACCACGATCTTGCTTTCTGCATCGACCCTTTGTAGTGCTGAAATTATCCATGGACTTGTGAACTAAATGGGGACCTACGCATCTCTGGTATACCCGTTCACGTCCTTTCATTGATAATGACATGCAGTGTTATGCCCCTCACACAATATAAACGGGTAAACCCGTAATATCGTAATCCAGTGTCCTGTTCATATAGCGGGAGTGCATGCTAGTAAAATATGGTTGTCGCTTTGAGGGGTGGCCTCTGTGCGTAGGGTCGACGTCTTCTAAAAATAAATCACCATGCATCCGATCTACTTTAATCTCCGGAATATCCAAATGAGAGGTGGCAGAAGAAGTGGGGTTACAAAAAAAAACAACCCCAAAAATTGCCAGAGCCAGAGAAGAGCAGAAGATAAATGTATGGGCAACAAATTTCCTGCAATAATCGCACCACACCTATTCCAATAATTAATTGGATTTTTTTTTTGTTTTTCATTTCTGCGTCTTCGCCACTTCCCCATCCCAATTCTGTAATTTCCTAGCCCATTAGGTAGATAGGGTGGAGCGAGCGAGCTGAGCAGGCGGACGATAGATGAGTAAGCATTCACTAGATAACATAGGTTGGCTGTGGATTCGGAACATTTCTTTCTCTTTTTTAATCTTAACACGAAAGCATTTCTCATGGGCGCCAGCTTTACAGTATCGCACAGATCAAAACAGANGGGGGGGGGGGGGAGAGAGACAGACAGACAGACAAAGTGAGTGAAAGAGACGAAGGAGGACTCAGAGGATGAGGATAGACCATCTAAAGTGAGAACACGCAGGATTATTTTTGGACTCACGTAGATAATGAAGTCTGCACGTGATATGCTTGGGGTTAATCAATGAGACAGGCTGGACATAAAATCAATTGGGGCATCTTGACTTGGTGAAAATTCACCTTAGCAGTTTAGCCTGGTCTTCCGCTTTCAGAGGGTAAAAATAAATGTACATATCTCTCTCTTCAAAAGCGGATCCAGAGGGAAAAAAAAAAAAGCGAGGAAAAAAAAAAGCAAGAAAGAAAGAGGTGTGGGGAATCCGCCTACATTACTGACCCCCCCTCCCCTCCTTCTGAGTATCGGATAAGCAATACACAACTCTAGATTTCATTATATGCAAGAATAAACACTACATTCCCTTTCATATATAAGAGAATATCAGCTTGTTAGAAAGAAGGGTGAAGTTTATAAAGAACATTAGAGCACTAATTATAAAGAAAACTCGGGAAGGGGGGGGGGGAAGAAGGGGGTCACGAGGATCCGCCACTGTGTTCGCTTTCTCTCTCTCTCTCTCTCTCTCTCTCTCTCTCTCTCCTTCTGTGCCACATACATGTGATTGGGTGAGTGATAAGCCAGTCGCGGAGCTGACAGGAAATCAAGGAAGAGATGTGGAAATAACAGCGAACATGAAGAAACGATTTAAAAGTGGCTGGTAGTCTACCAACATACACGTTTAGGCCACGATACAGTAACTGAATTGAATTCTATTTCTGAATCCACCATTAAACGTTAATTATGTATTACTGTTGCAGCAACAGAAAGTTCCCCTAACGGAGAAAAGATACACACTCAACACCATTAGGAAGTATCCAGTATTTCCTCAATTACCACTTACCAGGCCAAGATTAGATACAGCGTCAATATTCCGTCCATGCCCGCACGACCCCTGCATTATCATTAACATCACCGTCATCAACATATTCAAATCATCATCATCACCATCATTTTCGGAACAGAAGATACTCTCGGAGAGTGCATTAATTTGAAGAAATAGCTGGTTCCAAATCATCATCATCATCATCATCATCATCATCATCATCATCATCATCATCATTATCATTGAAGAATTTTAATAACTTAAGAACTTTTCACAGATAAATAAAGTAAATTTACTGGCGCAAATTTTCAATTTTAAAATATCTTCTTCAGGTAAAAAATTCATTCATCATCACCATTATCATCATCATCATCACCGTTACCATCACTGTCATTGAGGGCCTGCTTGGCTGTCTATATACTGTTGATCATGACGGTCAATATACTGTATGTCTACGTGCATGAACTATGATACTGCGGGGAGTTTTAATTTTAAGGAAGTGAGAAGGAGAAGGGTCGATATCAGCGAACTAAAAGATGCCATTCGAATTCACTGATGACCAGGCCATCATATTTTAATACAAACGCGCCATCTGCCTCTTACTGTCAGTGCAGCAGCTTGCACTTCAAATGTGTTCACTCAAACTCACACACATCCTCTCATTCACTCACTCATACATACACACACACACACACTCCCTCTCTCTCTCTCTCTCTCACACACACATACACACACAAACACTCTCTCTCTCACATACATACATACATACATACTTACATACTTACATACATACATACATACATACATACATACTCTCTCTCTCTCTCTCTTTCTCTCTCTCTCTCTTACTCACACACCCACACAAAACAGCATAAAATGTACATGCAAGGACCTAGAATTAAAGGCCCGTTCGGGGTTTAAAAGGAGAAGAGATGCGAGACTTGATGGGACATTTCACTAATTCGATTTCAATCGTACGCTTCACAAAGGTAAAGCGCTTGTTTTCCTGCTTTTCATGAATAAGACATTTCAGACTGCATGGAAAAGCTTGGCCGACCGCTAGTTTCATGTCCTAGCCATCAGTGTCTAGTATTTGATATATGACAGCAAATCCGTCCGAGTCGAAGCAGTGTCCACTGCCATTCCTAGGCGGGGCTTGCTTTCAACGGTAACGATCGGAAGGCGCGGCTTTAAGCGAAAGGGCGTGATAAGGAAGTAGGAAAGAGGTGGGCGTATGCAGGGTAACTAAGGAAATCACTTTAAACTCACGGATTCAATGCGAGCAGGTCATTACGGACAAGTCACGTGCTTCTGAATCCGCCACTTGAACGTTGCATTTTGCGCGGAAATTTCAACTAAACACGTACTTAAAAATATATTAACAACACTTACTTTTTAAACAAAAAAAATATCTGTATTACAGCAAAGTGGGACAGACGTGGGTGGATATGAGAACGAAGTAGGGTAGACCTAGTTCATCATTCTGAAACTCGCAGACTGATGCCAGCAAAGCATCTGCTTCTGGTGCGTCCTTTCCAGTTTCTTATTTCTCTTGTACTCATTACTGCTGCTTCCCTCTGAAAAGCCCACACAGGATCGTGTGGTGCATTAATGCGCACTGCCCTTTTCTAATTCAGTACATTTTATATGCAAAATTGCGCACCGATGTGCTAAACGGTGCCTTTTTTTTTCTTCGGTTATGTGGTAGTGGTCTTAAGAAACCGTTGTCTCCAAATACAGTCATTATTTGACCACCCATACATCTAAATCAACTGATGCATATCGTTACAGCGGGATTTGATTTTTCTACTTTAATGCTCATTATATCCCTAGTATAAGAGCAAGCCCTTTCCCTTAGTTCCATTTAACTTGTTCTTGAGATACAAATATTCAATCCTGCTTTGTAATAATATGCATTAAATGTGTCTTAGATGCATATATGAGATCTGGTGGTTTGGTAACGATTGTAATTTTGAGACACACTTTCCAAAAAAATGCACTGGAAAAAAAAATGCACTGTCTAGCACTCTGCAGCGCTATTTTGCATGCAAAATGAAATAATTAGAAAAGGACAAAGCGCACTCACGGTTATACTATAGTGCACTTGGGCAGGCCATGTTTTCCCTTACGAGTTGTCCTAAGATGATTACCTTTAAGAGAGATAAACGCACCATTCAGCATTATGGTGTGCAATTTTGCATAGAAAATCCAATGCACTTATGTTGGTGAGTTGCGCGCAATGTTATTATCCGCATTACAAGCTCTGGGAAAGGGTAGTAACTCCTCTTTAACCATGGTCATGCTAAAATGACGGTGACAGTTTTGTCTTGCTCTTTTCCCATTAGCACTGGAGCTGAACGGCGTTCAAAAGCCATATAATGGGGGGTGATCGTTTACATATCATTGTTGTTTTCTTTGATTAATTAAGTTTAAACCGTGACATAGTCAATCGTCAAACACCCAAAAGGTACAACTATACAAGTAACGACATGTCTTTTGTGAATATTAAATTGACTGCACTCTGTGCCTTCTTCCAGGAGTTCTGGATGTCACAAATTTGAGTGATATTTTCGATTGAAGATTCATAATGATGACTGTGCCGATTTACCGCGCCCTCTGCTGCAGCGGAATCAAGTGTATAAAATCCATGTCCGGGCCGTAACAGTGGTTGTCTTTATATTCCTAAGGCTTAAACGTGTTTTCACACACACTATAATATGCATCAGTGCAGTGTGTTTCAAAGCCCAGTAGAATTTCAGACAAAAGTAGCTTCTATTCGTTGTGGGTAATTTTTTTTTTTTTGTCCTTTATGTTCCTAGGCTTAATTTATTCGCAAATATTAAATAAACTTCAGTGCAATGTATTCAAACAGCTCAGTAGATTTATAGATGGAAACAGCCTCCATTCGTTGTGTACAAAGTTTTTCTTTATGTTCCTATGGCCTAGCGTGTCTTCACATATAAGTATCCGTGCAGTGTGTTCAAAAAGCCTAGTACATTAAAATAGACGGAAATAGCATCTATTCCTTATGTTAAATCTACGATGCGAATCAAGTGATGCACCCCCGCACTCTTCCTCCTTTTACTGTACACTCAACGACTTCGCTAGGGAAGGAATTTGACGAAAACAACAACAAAGCCAAGGGAAAGAAAAAAAATACGATGGCAGCCAACAATGCACACTCCCGCGGGGGCGTCGAAGGCTTTGAACATCCGCTCGCCCACCCGTCCTTGTATTTTTGCTTTTTTCAATTTCAAGCACTCAATTTTATATTATGTGATAATATTTGGCAGCGCGTAGTCAACCCGGCTGATGAATCATAAAAAGGGAGGTTAACGGCCATTATTATCCCGTCTGGTTGATTTATTTTGGCGGTATTTATACTCCTCTAGAGCGGTCGCCCCATTTGGAGACTTCCAAAACAATCCAAAACTTGAATATTACATCTCTAGATGAAGAACAGCAGGGACGATGTTGCCGACTTCTAAAATCGTTGCATTTTGTCGTATTCCATTCCGATATTTAGCGTTGAAAGATCACGGACAGCAGCAACAACAAGGCAAGTGTTGATGTAAAACAGTTTCCTGCTCAAGAAGACAAGCAAGTAGATAGCCAGTCAGTCAGGCAGGCAGACAGGCAGGCAGGCAGGCAGACAGGCAGGCAGGCAGGCAGGCAGGCAGGCGGGCAGGCAGGCAGGCAGAGGGTGTTACTCTTTAATTAACGAACTCTCGCCATCTATAACTTTAATGTTACGGCTAATACACTGCACATATATGTACACTAAGAGAAAGTATTCGATCAAGACAACAGGAGAAAGAGGGGGGTGAGAGGGAGGGAAAGTCCCTGTTGGTTAACAGCCATCCACCTTAGACGCTTGACTTATGAACAGCCTTTCACTCATGGACAAATCAATGATCGATGTATTGATTTTTTGTCTTTGTCCTCTCGTTACTCCGTCTCTCTTTAACACTGTCCAGGTCCACGGTCTAGATGACGTAATCAAACCAGACTTGTGGCTGAGTTAATCTCCAACCGCAGGGCTGTATTTACCCAAAGACCAGTTAGTGGAAAACGGGCAGTGGCGTGGTTACCAGGTTGCTCAGCTCTCCTTCCCTCCACCCCCCCCCCCCCNTTTACAAAGGAAAAGTAATTTTTGACTTGCCAGAGAAATGTGCTTGGTAGCATTGCTATTAATTCAAACAAATTTTTTAAAAAAACCAAAACACCTTTATTTCACCCAAGAGAAGATCTTTTACAATGCCATTGTATGTTATATAATATATTCCATTCATAATAATAGATACATATATGCACTTACACATAACATATATGATAATCTGTATTCTCACAAACCAAATCTTTAATGTGAAGTCGTCTTCAATAGCCACAGGCCAGCGCCAGCGTCCTGGTCTATCCCTCCACCACCTCCCCGCCCTCAGCTCAAAAGTATGTGTGTTACTGTTAAGTCGAATGGAGAAATAGGAGTAAAATATCTTACCTACGAAAACCATAACATAAACAGCCAGATCGAGAAGAGGAGATAGGGGAGGGAGGAATTGGCCTTAACTGACCGCTAGGATGACAGTGATGGTGGCTACGCCTCTGAGCTCAAGTCTTCTACTACGTTCAGCTGTGCAGGTGCCCCTGTACCTTATTCAAGTAACCATAATTCCTTTGACAGCCTAATTGAGTTTCGAATCCAGTACTGCACGTGGACCACTGAACAGGACCAATAATATGGTCCCGTCTGAAATAACTTCTTGAAAAATATTGGTAAGAAAAGATAGAGGGGGGGGGAGGGGTGAAAACCTAAGTGCCGCATTTTCTTAGAAATTTATTTATTGCCACTTCATCATAAGATAAAGTAGACATCGCGTCACCAGAATCCACCTGTGCACAGTATGCGCAGAATAAGGCGAGACGTCTCTGGGTTCAGACCTACCGCCTACGTTCAGCTATGCAAATACTCTTATAATTCAAGTAACCATAATTCCTGTTACCGCCTAATAAGTCGGCTGGAATCTCGAATCTAGTACTGCAGTTGAATCACTGAACAGGGCCAATAATGTGGTCCCGTTATGCTGAAGTAACTTTGAAAAAAAAATCAAAAAAAGGCTGGTGAAAAGGCGGGGTGGGGAAGTGAAAAAGTCAACGCCGCATTTTCTTCGAATTTTTTTTTATTGCCATAAAGCCTATAAATCAATAGATATAGTCGACATCGCGTCACCAGAATCCACTTCTAAATCTCATGCACAGTTTGCGATTAGCTGCAACATATGTCACAAAGCAGAATGTTTCCTGTTACATCTACACAGACTTGGTTAATCGCATCTACACTCAATTGTTTTTGTTTTTTTTTTCATTTTCCATGCTTCCGTGGTTATGCGATTCAGATCAACAAACACGTTGCTCTTTCCTACACTGACAGGATTTGGCATCAATTCTTCACAAGCGTTTTTTTTTTTCCTTCCTCATCGACATAACAATTTTGAGTTCTGCAGTGCCATCCCGTCATTACTGTATCCTTATTTTAACCACCAATTATTTCAAATTAAAGCACTGAACGCTTTTTTCAACCGTTAGAGTATAGCATAATGACAGGTCTCACAAATGCATCTTTGAGCAAAACAATACCGTCTACGGAACTGGAAAGTTAGCACTGAGGTAACACCACAGTATGTACGGTTGACTTCGCATAGCCGCAATTCCACCACAGCATAGACAAAACTGTGATTAAGAGGAAGTGTGATTAAATATCACCTTTCGAATAAATAGAAAATGTTCCGTTTCCTTAGAAAGGTTGTAATTAAATGCATTAAAGCGGAATGCCCCTACCGTCAGCGGTATAATTCTATTCGAATCACAGTCATTACGTCAAGACAGGTAAAATTCAAACAATAACAAGTCTCTATTTAGAATCGAACCGCAGTATAGAACAAATTTAAAATTTTAGGCGTCTGCAGAAAGCGCTTCTTCTTCTTCTTCTTCTTCTCTCTCTCTCTCTCTCTTTCTCTCCCTCTGTCTCTCTCTCTTGTTTTGCAAGAAAAACATAATGTCAGAGAATCCCAGACACAAAGAAAGAACAAATTCAGCGCAGCACCACTTTATACCTCAGACATCATACAGCAAACAATATCTGACGGGAGAAAGTTTTTACAAAAATGAGATGTCTCTTTGCACTGCAGCGCGCACGCCTGATGATGGCTGATGCCGTCTGACAAATGAGTCTATGTTTGTTCTCCCGCCAAAATTACATTTGTGTGTCTGTGACAGCGTGCAGTATTTATGATTTATATATCAACACTAATCTACCAATAAAGTATTTCTCCGAAACTGCGAGGCCCTCGATATATTCAGAAATACTCAGTTTTCTTAAAAGCAGTTTTGGCGAAGATACGCGTTTTTGTCGAAAGATATTAGATGTGCACGTGTGTCACGCACACACAACGTTTTGTTTTGTGTTTTTTTTTTTCTCTAATTTACTTGTCTTCATCTTGGGTTTTCTGAACTTCAGTCTGGGTCACCATAAGCCTTGCGTGATCTCTGTCAATGTCACGTTAGGGTACGTATGTGCAAGAGAAAGAGAAACAAAACAAGTTGACTCCACTGTCTTGATTATAAGTCCACTAGTGCGTACAAACATTGCGATTATGCGGAAATGTAATTATGTGATGATGCTATATAGAATACGTTAACTGTTTCGTGTGACAAAACTTATGAATGGGCGAAAAAGCGAATATAATGTGGACTGTGATAAAGCGGGACCCACTTTACTGAGAGAGAATGGGGTGTCATGTCCTTTTAACTGCAAGCAAAACCAGTGCATATGGCAGAGGAAACCCTAGCATTGATGACAACGTCGAAAGCTTTCCAACATGCTGAACACATCTAAAAATATCTCCATGACAGTCTTCATGCCAACTACAGAGGCCATTTTAATTGCATGCTGTCTTTTATTCTCTGAGGAATCGAAGCTTCGAGTACTCCGCCATAGGAAGTTCAAGTTCAAAGCTTTTACTAGGCCACAGGCCAATACTCATCATTTCACTATACAATATTGATATTACATGAACACTGTACACTGCGAAGACGACTGCATATTCCCAATGCACCCTGTTCCCACTCATCAATTCCTCATCTAGCTCATAGTGATAGTACACAGGAAACACATATTATGACATTAATGCTGTTATCAACCACATCACTCTTCCTATCTCGCCGTTCCCAACTCCCAACCCACACACACACAAAACAGATTATGCCCCCTCCCTCCCTTTTCTTTTCTTCAATTCCTTACCAGAGAGCACCCACTTCAGCTTTCAGAATAAAGAAAGACGTATTTTTTGGCTGCGATCCACTCTCCGCCCCGGGCGCTCTCTCACTCTCACTAGGCCATGGCCTATTTCTTTCAAATTCATGTCACACTTTTTTTTTCCACAGATGTATACATTAAAATTATTTTACAACATATATAAATTTAAAAAAAAAAACAACGGGGGTTTGACAGTTCTGATAAAACTTGCTCTTCCCCCATCTCAACTCCCCTAACAGGTTGCGACCTGAACTGGTTTTATCTGCCTCAAACCTCCAACTTGACACTGATCCCGAAAAGTCTCGGTATAGTGCATTATTGACCTACTTGGCAAGCTAAGAGATTCGACGATGATAACAACGTTTACTCTTCAGCAGAAAAGTTCAACAGCCTACATCAGTATCGGAACGGTCATGGGGAGATGTATTGTATTTGACTTCACGGAGTTGTATTAAAATGGTGTGACTCATAGCTTAAAGCCTCGTCTCAGTGTAACAATTTTACTTGCAAATGATGAAACGGTGAGCAAGTCAACGCTGAAAGGCATGCCTGAGTTTGAAGGCCTTACTTTAAATATCTTCTTCTTTAAACTTCAATTACTATGACTGCTGCAATCTTTTCTTATCACTATTCTTTCAATCGCTCAACTTACGCCCATTTATCCCAAAATCTCCCCGCCTCCGACCCAAAAATGCAGCGTTTTCGTGCCAAAAAAAAACAACAACATCGAACCCGAGTACCGCTCCCCTACATTAATACTTACACATTCGGTAATAAAGAAAGCAACTTCTGAAGTTCGGACACTGGCCAGCTCCTTTGGAACAGCGCCCAAAGATTTACAGAAAAGCAATGGCCGCCATGACATGGGCATTACAGCTGCAATAATTTGGATCTTGCACAATGCAATGTGGCTGTATGTGTTATTCAAAGTCTTCGTCGGCCTTGCAACATGTCAGAAGGCACTTACAAAATTCGTGACGTTCTGAACATATCATTGCGTAACATTTCTTCCTTCAATATTGAATATCATATCTACCATAAAATTAGGAAACATTTTGCTGTGTTGGCTTTGTTTTTTTTTTAAAGTGTATAAGCCAATCATGTGTTTTGTTTTTTTTTGTTTTTTTTGTACATGTATTTTTGCCATGCACATCGATGTTTGATTACCATTATTATTATGTTACCACGTTGTAACCTGAGTTTCAATAAATGAAATAAACTGAAAATGCTCCCGTATACCTCGGTGCATGGAAAAGTATACTTCTTATTGTGTTATACCTAATATCGAGGTCCGCGTCTTCAAGAAGTGATGGAACAATACTGAACTCACGCATGTGAAATTCATATTTAATAACAAGGTATACCTATTCAACGAATACTTAATATCGAGAGCCCACTGTACAATATATATCAAATGGCCGAAATAACCTAACGTACCCCAGGTGGGCAGTTCCGCTTTCCTTTCAGTTCAACTTAGTTCAAGCCTTCTCTCTTCCCCACGTTACATTCTGATATTACGCAATGGCGTTAAGCCGACACCCTGCAGCAATGAGCCATTTCAATTCAACATTCCACGATATGACCACGCGCTTGGCGACCGGCTATGTTGGACGCCCACCTCCTTGGCAGAGACTCAAGGCTTCTTCTAATGACCGGCAAACGTAACACCACTGTGACCTTGGATCGATCCTAATCACACAGGTCGTGTTTATCTTTCTTATCACGGTGGAAGGACCAGCCAAGATCGACCTTTTCACAAACACACATCAAATACAAACTTATGAGGGTAGGTTTTCCCCTCATAAACGCTTCACCTGAGCTTGAATCGCTACAGGGGGTTGTTGACAGCAATAGCGATAATTCTGCTTGGGCTTTGATGACATAATACATTGCAGATGAGATAACAAAAAAGTTCATGACATATATTCTGCGGCCTTGGATCTTGGACCGGTGAACTGCATAGTCAAGATTGCTTATATACGATCAAGGCGATAAAGAACAATCAAATAAACTGATCTCTCATGGTTCCACAGGTCAGGTTTGTGTGCCAAAATGTGGTATTTGATAAAATTTATTTTATTATCTAGTTTGGTTTCTGCTAATGCCCACCATACCTCTTCCCCGAAAAATAGAATGCCTTTTCAAAAAAAGGCAGTGTTGTTTTTTTTCTGTTTTTTATAAGTCCCCGCCCCCCGCCTCCTCCACGCTTCCCCCCCCATTACCG
>JAWQUT010000214.1:430193-442385 GCA_033807755.1 Ellobium chinense
CCCAAAAAAAAAATTAATTAATTTGGATCTCCAACAAGAAGAAAATACATGGTATCCATCCATGCTGCCTCCGTCCGTCCGTCCGTCGGTCTGTCTGCCTGTCTGTGTCTCTCTCTTTCTCTCTCTCTCTCACACATTATCTAATCGGATCTCAAACAAGAGACAGAAAATATCCACTCATGCTGCCTCCCTCCCTCCCTCTTTCCCCCCACTCCCCCATCCTCCCTCTGTTTCTTCCGATGAGGGGGAAACGCTATGGAAGTTTACAGCTATTGATATTGACACAGTTGGACTGCCTCTTCCCGGACACTACAGCCGGACAGGTCTGTTGCTTGCAGTGCCATTGTGATCGACCTGATCCGCCCCGATCCACCCGGTATCTCGGCACTGGAATTCACGTCCAATCGACCCTCGGTGCTGATAAAATCGGCCAACAAAACTGTTTTGACAGCCATTTCTGCCATACTGACGTGGGCCATTGGAGGCGAATAAAAGCACACTAGCAAGACTCCAATACGGAGACGGCAAAACCATCACAATAATGGATACTAACCACATATTGCCACAGATTATAGCGTCAAACTTGTTCCAGAATGAGGGAGGCGATAGGAGGATTGTGAGATGACAACTCTGGTGTTTAATAGAAGCCCGTATGTCCATATGGTGAAGATAATGCGGACCTATACCTTGAAAAAATGACGCATCTGATGATGTGGATCCTGCGTCAATATCTTACTTAATGATGGTAGAAAGTGGGTGAAAGTCTTTCGCTATAAAAATCACTATTTTTAGAGATGTTCAAAGACCCAGATCAGGTGTTTGTGAGTGCCATTAAAACTAATGGTAATGCAATAATTCGCAGCCTTCTAAAACTGCATGGCTCATACTGAAAGTAAGAACCTTCCTGTAGAGTAAAGCTCATCTACCAGACCACTCTTCGAACCGACAATGCTTACCGCGCTACCGTGAGCTTAATTAAGAGCGGTCTATTCTTGTAAGAAACAGTGCAGATGACTGGACTGTAAAAACTCTCTGGACCAAGCTAACCAGGAGGGTAGCCTAACCAAGGATCGATACCTTACAGAAACTATGACGTAATCATGCCCTGAAACGAGTAACATTCATACAGGTTTTAAAGTCCTGAACCTTCTCTCATTCTCTATGTCGGCTCTGGATATTTCGAACTTAAGTTCTGAATACATGTCATAACGCTTGGTCAAGCTCCGAAATTGCGCTCACGTATACTGTGACACGAACTGACTAAGTATTGAAAAATAATGTGAACTTAAACTTCTTAAAGGTCTGCCGTTCTGAACATCTGGGCAGGGTCACTCCTTGAACATTTTTCTTGGGGTCAGGTTGTAGTATCTGAACATGTCTGGTCATGATTTAAGCACATGAACATTGTGTTCGTGCTCTGAAATTCCGCCTATTTCATCTTATAACATCGCCAATGCCCTGCTGATCTGAGCACTTGGCCATGATTTGAATAATTGAATACAGTACTTGTGCCTGCTCGGGTGTGTGTCTAAATTTTCCTTAAAAGAGTTGATCGAACCCAACCAAAACGATCACAGAGATTTGAGGTCAGCTAGCAAAGTGGAGCAGGGCTGGAGCGGCCGATGATAGTTTGATTCAAAAGAGCCATCGACCCATTGAATGCTCGACTGCCCTGAATTCGCAACCTCGCTCGTCTGCCTTTAATCTAGTCTTCGACGGAGGGGAATGGCAATTATGGAAAATACACGCAAACACACATGCAAACACACACACACACACACACACACAATACGCTTACACGCAGAGACTCTTTAAAATAATGCGAATGATTTCGCTCGTCATCTAAGGGTGATGGGTCTACATACTCAAACAACAACGGGTTACCAACTCAAATGGTCCTAGCAGAACCATGATCCTCCTACCAAGATACGAGGACCATAATATTTTGTTCATTGTCAGGATCACACCTATTCCCGATTCGTCCTATTCCAGAACCTGCTCCCCCTTATAATCAAAATAATGTTATGATTAAGAGCGATAGAGAAGAACCTGAACTCCCCTAGGGACCAAAATGGAGTGACTTACTAAGAAAAAAGGAAGATTTCACTGGGAGTCGAAGGGTTCATATAATCAGACTTTCATTTTAATTATGAGACGTGTAGACTTCACTAACTGCAATTAATCATTAAAGGGAAAAAAAAAACAATTGTAAAACAAGCTATTATGTAATCTTAAAGACAGATTCTGAAGGAAACTGTCTATTGTTTTCTATTCTATTATTATACTGTTTTCATAGACTTAGTGTGTCTAAATTCGAAAATACGGTGCTCAATCAACAAACCCGAAAATACGTGAGTTGAAATCCGCCATCCAAAAGAGCCGTTTGTTCCGTATTGCTAGGTTGGCCATTTATAGCTAAACGTGGTTTTTTGGTGTTTTGTTTTTTTTGGCAACGTAGATCTCACGACGTCATGTGTCTCCAACTATGATAACCCCATCTAACAAGCCAGTCTTCGCCCCGGCCGTCAGCGTATTGGCAACTGTTGCTCGTGTTGACACAGACGGAAAGCTATTTATTGAGGTATGCTTTTTATTGCTGTACAACTGAGACTGACAAAATAATGAATTCACGTGAGTGAAACTGAAATCTAAAATTCAGGTACACTGAGCCTCTTATTTAAAACAAAACATTTTTAAAAAATTATTTTAAATTTTAAAAAATTATTCTTTTACATTTATGTAAATTAACGTTGATCTATATAAATCACACATTTTCACGCAAGCCTATAAGTTTGTTTTGTTTTTAAATTGAGAATACAGCCCTCGGTCCGATTTTTTTGTTTTTCTGTGCAGAACGATATCAGTCATTCTTGTCGTAGCCTCATTCTAGACTAATGAGACTCCACAGCCTTCCATGACGTCTGCTGTCAACATCCCATGTCATCATTTGATCTCGTTAACAGTCTACAACAACTAATGATTCTCTATAGGCGTCATACCTAACTAGTCTGCTCATTATGGCGGCACCTTCTAATCTTGAGTAAATGAGCAAATTACACGGTGTGCTATATATATCTATATTAGCTGGTCTAGTAAGTTTGGAAGCCACTGTCAACAGTTATAAAATGCATCTCATTAACACCACTGCTTGGCACCAAGGCTGATTAAGTCGACCTTAGTTTGGAGGAGAGAGGGCAACAAAATAATAATAATGATAGTGAAAACATTTTAAAATACAGCTTATTGTGGGATATCAGTATCAAAATATGCAGCAACACGAAACTAAATTTCGGCTATTGATTTCCAATTTTGAACAGTGTTCACGTTATGGATTACATGTTCGAGCAGAACTCGCTGTTTGGGATCACGATTATCTCTCTCCTTACTAACAATGATTAAAATAAACATTGAAAAAAAAAACAACACCTCAAACTGGCTTGAAGCTTTTCAGTCCGGTATCGCGTTATCTCTAGTTTCTATGCCAAGCCAAGATGTTTGAACAGCGGACCAGGCAGCGAGATAGTTAACAAAACCAAATCAACTCCAGCCTTCCTCGTCTGCTTGCATCGAATGTTCTCAGTGGTTCGAGACACTTCAGACGCCCTTGTGTTGTCTCGAAGTATCAAAATTCCTCCTCTCCTCTGACACACTAGGGGCCAAGGCTGGGCAGAACTGCAACCCCGTGAACGCAGTTCGTGAACTTAAGTTCAGGTCACGTGAACTGGATCTAAGCTTAATAGCTATTTTGGACGAACTGATCTGAATCTGAATCTGAACTGCAGCTATGCTGGGTGCCTGACTTGAACTTTAATTGTCTACCTAAATTTCAGGTCACTTCCACATCTTTCTCGAAAACCAGAACCGCATGCAGATTTCTAAACCCAAAGGGAACTGATTTGATCTGAAAACTATTCAATATCACAGAACTACGTTAAACTTGATCTTAGAGCTTCTTCCCCTTTGTGAACTGAACTTGATATGAACTGAATTATTTGGTGAATTTGCCCAACCCTGCTGGGGGGCCATCGTGGAGGTCTTTTAAGTAGGGGGGAGGTGTGGGGTGGGGGGTTAGGTCATGGTTCTTTTTTGGGACCAGGGCGGCTAATATCTAATACGATCTCTTCTGCGATTACGCGGAAACTGCGATTATCCAGACTGCCACTAGGTGAAGTCGACTGTTGAGATCAGTTATTATAACCAAGACTTGAAGCCACACATCCATGACACAACACCTTTTCTGCTTCATTTTGTATGCTTTGTTTTGTTTTCTTGGTCTGAAGAATATCTAACACACGACAAGAAAACTCCTTAAAATGGCAAAAACGCAGCTTATTTTCCGCCCACTACACTTGTCCGAATGGTATCTGACAAGCGGCCGTCCGCTGCTGACACCGCTGGCGATAAAAGCGCGAAATAAATGTCAAATTGAGAACATACGCGGAAACTCATTTTTTTTTTCCACCCGCCCAATGGCGTTCCCGAAACAAACCGGGACACACAACACCTCGTGCTGTGTACTGGCTGCTTACCAGTCATAACATGACAGTAGTGGAGCATAAGGATAATAAGTAATGGGTGGGCGGCGGTATGTTTACTGAGGGATATACTATTGAGCGGTGAAGATAAAATCCACTGACTGGTGGGGTGGGAGGGTGGAGGTATCCAGTTTAGAGATAGCCAGGTTCTGTGTGTGTGGGTGGGGAGGCAGAAGCCCAGATCCCACTATCTATGAAACTGTCTTTGAAATCGTCATTTACTTATTTACTTTCGTTGAGAAAATCATGAATGAAGCTGTTTGCTTATCTCTGTTTTCTGACCCAATGTTTATTATATTTATTATGCTGACAGAATTGAACCGTCATGATATGTGCTTGTAGGCGTCTTCAATGGTTCGCCTACTCAAATAGAGTCCTTTTCAACTGAAGTGAAATGGAAGAATTTCGTCTGTCAACAAACATGTGACCCACTTTGTTCCTGGGCATATACCCCTCCTCCCCCCCCCCCCCCCCCCCCCCCCNACTCTCCTACATATCCCTTTACCTGACGAGATGGTTTAAGGGTGTTCATGACGCACTATATTTTGATACTTTATACACCCACACTTACAGCACTTGTCGTTTCCAGTTTGTTGCACACAACGCCACATCAAGCTGTGACATCAGACAATTTGTTACCATAAAGGTCCATTCATTCTATGACTGACTGTAAAGTCTAGACAGGGTCTTAATTAACTATTCTTTCGGTGTTCCCATCTCCTTTTCTCAACCATATAGTTACACATAAAGTATACACATTTTTTTCCACATCGTCCGGATTCACCCTTTAAGTTTCCAAATCCCCATGAAAATACAATGAACGCCTGCCGTTCTCCCCTTTTTTTTTCCTGCACACCAAAGTTGGCAGTACTTGCGAAAAAAAAAACCAAACCTGGGTGTAGTACAAGATGGAAACATAACATTTGAGAAAAACCTAAAATCCCTCTATAAATTTACATCCCCTACACCCCCCTCTCAAATTTACGACGTGGGGATATGTCTCCCCTAACTCAAATGAACTAGAGACAACACTGTGTACAACAATCAACCAAGAACATTTTAAATAAAAGTTTCTTTTAATGCCAAACAGTCCTTACTTCTATTTTCCTGCGGGCTAGCGGATCCCTTCACATTCCAATCCTCCCTGCAGAAACTACAGGTAACGACACTGGCAAAGGGAAGGGCTGATGATGTATACACTACAGTTATGAAAACATTTATAAATACATCATATGCATAAATGTTCATACACACAGACAGGTGTTTACTTATTCCTGCTCTCGGACTATGTACGCACGATAAACGATCTGAACCCAGATGACACACTATAGTGCACTTATTATCTGCACATTCACTGTACATTGTGACGTGAATGCGTGCCAAGTCAGATCAAGGCTAGAGAAAAGAGACATGGCGAAGCAGACAGCAGATGTCATAAAAGCGGTCACAACGATGGCTTTGTAATTATGCTAATTTCTGTTATGGTCTATGAATTAATATCATGTATAGTATCTACGGTTTCACAGCTGTTGTATGCTATTACGTCACAGCCATGTACAGTTCATTCCGCTTAATCGCGACTCCTCGGAAGTACATAAAGTTGCCATTATCCAGTGATATTTATAAATTTAGACTTAGTATACTATTTTGTTACGTGGGAAATATTGCGATTGTGTGGATGCTATGTTTATCCGGACTGCAATTATGCGACTCAGATCTAAGTTCTCTGTAATGCTGGAAAATCAATTTTCCTGAGACTTCGCTCCTGCCTCTTGGGATGGCTGGGAGGCTCGGAGGAACAGGGCGGTGAAAAACAAAAACACTTGTATTGATTTCTCAATCTGTCCAGCTGGATATGGGACAACATTCCGAGAGCAAGGCCGTAACTCGTATATTATCTCTCGTGATCCATTTCCAAAGCAAATGTAACGGAACCACCGCCTCACAGTCACTCACCCCAGCACCATCATGGTGCTATTTCAGCATAGTTTCACTGTTCAGCTGCTTGCTACCAGAGGGACTCCCTAGACCCACACCTCTCCACCCTCTCTCTCTATCATACACACACACACACAAATAAACACAAACAAATTCACACACACACACACACACACAAACACACAGTACTATGGTGTAATACTGAAAATACGGCCCTATCCAAGCTTGCAAGAGCAACTTGTATTCATACCGACTTGAAGTGCTGAGCTTTTCCACGTGAAGAGTTGAAGCACAAACTGGGCCTAGAGGACTATATATGGAATAACACCGTATTAGATCTACAGTGCATTTCCATTTTAAGGTTATCATCATGAGACAAGACATGATATCGACACATCCTCTCTCAAGACCAAAATAAACTAAGCGCTTTATATGCAGCTCTGCAACAGCGGTCCGAGACACTAAGTCAAGAAACAGCGCCATTGATTCACAAGACCGTGCGTCAGCATAGTGCAAATAACTTTCTAACCCGAGTCTTTATCTAGTCTGGTGCAGGTTACCAAATTCATTGTACTTTTACTGGATTAAAATTTGTCTTTGGAGCAAGTGCATCTCTGGACATCTAGAATTGCACGTCCGTGTTGCCATTTTTGTGTACGCGATGCAGCGCATTATGGGCCGATTACGTCAGAGAGTTTATCATCCCTGCATACTCGCCAGAAATTTTGAGACACGTGATCAAAGTGTTTACCGCTCCTGCGCACTAACCAAAGTTTGAGCCACGGAAAAGAATTCGTCATTCTCAAAAGGATATGTATTCGCAGTACACGTACAACAAAAATACTGGATCCAAGGATAAGTAAATTAGGTATCTGTGAGAATCGCTAGGGGGTCCTCTTCATTTGATCTTTGAATCAAATTGTGCACGCTATGTTTTTGACTAATGTTTTCCAGTCATATGTGTATGTGTGTGCTGTGTTTTGTTACATATTAATGTCATTACTGTTTGATTCTGTATTAAAGCAATTTTCCAGAATATGGACCAATAAAGTTATCTTATCTTAAACTGGATCCAAGGAAAGGATCCATAATACGTGAACTGTACAACAAATACTGGATCCGAGTTCTGAAGTGCTGAAAAAGATCCAGTGTTGAAGTAAGATTTGCCCCATCGTTTTGCAAGTTTTACTAGAGGCCTTTAAATGTCCATGTTTAGCTGTGGCATGCGCGAGCCCAATCCCCTAAACCTCTTCTGTAACGAATGAATGAAAGCAATCAAGGCCTGCATGAGTAGAAATCACCAAACTCCTTTCAGCTGATAGAGGTTCATGAACTCTTATCAAGTTTAATTGATTAGAGCCCCAATCTACCATCATGTTGCGCTACCACCAGATTTGGATTCCAACTGTACTGAAATCAGGTCGTTGAAAAACTCAGTTTTTCGTTAATTCTCACGATTAGCAACAACATAAATTTGACATCTCCCTCGTGGCCTGTCCCTATCTAATCCACGTGCCTGTGAGTCAGCCGGCCATGACAGTTGACAATGATTTTGTCATTAAAGACAATAGGATTGATGACGCTGATGGCTGATGTATACTCTTACGGTTATACGTAATTTGCAGAGAACGGTATGCAGCATGCTGCAATTCCCAACTAAAGTTTAACATTACTAAAGTTCAACATATAGACATAAAGTCCTCAAGTACATATTTAGTTTTAGTATATATACAGTACTTATTATTTACTGCATTCCTCTGGCAGCATTTTCTTAACATAACATCAACGGAAAATGGTTGTCAGTCTATAAATAATATCGACTCCCTCAGATTGGATGTAAGTATGTAAGTCTGAGTACGTTACAGTCAATGGCTTCCAATGCACACACCGTACAAAACAAACAGGATCAAAAACCGGTACTACTACTCCTATATATATATGTTCTTAAACCTACACATTTCTCCACTCCCCCAAGTTTCACTCGATGAACAAAACAAAAAAAAAATGTGCTTAGCAAAGTGTCCCTGTGTCAAAGCTGTTCGAAGCGAAATGAATGATTCGGAGATGTATTAGTAGGAGATACGCCTACACCAGGATTGGGGGAGGACGAAGAGGAGAAGAAAGAGAAGGAAGAGGAAAAGGAGGATGAGGATGAGGAAAAGGAGGAGGAGGAGGAGGATAAGGACGAGGAGGAGGATAAGGACGAGGAGGAGGATGAGGAAAAGGAGGAGGAAGATGAGGAGGAGAAGGAGGAGGAGGAGAAGGAGGAGGAGGAGGTTAAGGACGAGGAGGAGGATGAGGAGAATGAGGAGGGGGATAAGGACGAGGACGAGGAGGAGGAAGAGGAGTATGGAATAGGCCATGAGATGTCAAATGTCCTAAGTTTGTGAGTCAGAGATATATTTTTAAGACGGCAGTAAACTGCATCCTGTGGTGTTATTCATTCACGGTAGGGTCCTGATTTGAATAAAGAAACTGAAGAAAGCATTCCATTATAAGATACTGAATAGATTCCGGGTGATGGTATAGATCTGGAAACAATGAGTTCATGAAAAAGACATAAGGCTCTTTTTTTTTTCCGAAAGGGGGGGGNGGGGGTTGGGTGTGTGGAGGGGGAAAGGGAGGTAAGAAGTTACAAGCAAAGGGGAGGGGGGATTGATTACCTGTCCTATATCTGTATCTCAGCCTTCCGTGAACGCTTTCTGTATATTTGCACATCTTTGTCTTCTTACTGCACGTAGGCTTACCCGTCTAATGACGGGGGAATTAATTAATTCTGAAAACTGATTACCGTCGATGGTGAATCAGCTAACAGCCATATGGTTAGAACGAACAATCAACGCTACATAAGCCCACTTGAAGAACGGGCAACTGTCTATAAAAACCATATGGACCTGGTTGCTGGATTCGCCAGAAGGATTCAACGATGTTCTCGAAACATGACTGCCCACACATGACAGGCAGCCTTCGCCGACACCTGTGTCAAATCATTCATTCCTTTCCAATGAGACAGCGCAGTTTACAATCACACATGATATACACCGCAGCCGTCACATCGAGTTCAACGGGTCACGTGCAAAATCAAATCAAGACTGTGGTTTGAGCGTTCCGCTTAATTACAAAGTCAATCTAAAGACAACATTCCTTCGTTTAAATAAAAAAAAATGTATTTTGATATATAAGTCACTAAATGATAATCGCAACTTCTCTTAATTGCAACCCGACCGATGCTTCCATAGGGTTGGGATTAACTGCTGACTGTGGTTTCAACAAAGTTTATGAACGGTACACCGAGATAAGAAAGATTTGCGCAAATTTATGACTAGATCTAGCGTTGTAAACAAAAATACACAATCTTGAGCCAATGTGCTGGTGCAACCTGCAGTTTCATTCGGAAAAAAAAAAAGAAGACGATTCAGCTAGTCTAGCTCGGAAGATTTTTGAAATCATGAAACGTAACCCCAGAAGCAAGAAAAGAAAAGTGGAAAGAACAGATTCGACGGGCATGAAGTGAAGGAGCCAAAATCAGTCCTGTGAACGTATGCATAATCCCTACGTTAACTAACGCACTGCGGTAACCACGGGAAACTCTTAAAACATTAGTAGTGTTCACTGTAGTTAACGCAATACGTTAAAAGTATGCATACCCCTGAAGAGCAACGTTATCTGCTATGCCGCACTCCTCTTTCACAGTATGCAATTTCGAGATTAGATTCACTCATCTAAAGCATTGTGACGTCATGTGATGAAAATATTAAGAAAACCTCATTGATATTTGACTTCTACACGGAGTTACCTTGCCTTGATAGATTTCCNCCACCCCCATGTCCCCAACATGACGGCAATAATGAACAGTCGCGAGATGTGACATGTAGATCTACATTATTCCTGTCTTCATCAGACCGTGACTCCACATCGCGCGTAGCGACGAATAACCTTGAAGAGTTTTTCAAAACAGAATTACCCCCAATTTTTTTTTTTTTTGCCCCATGAAATCAGGCCTTTACCGTGCATGTTTATGGCCTCAATAAACATCGCAACTTAAATGTTGGTCGCAAAAACCTTGACCGAATCTGACTATGTTAAAAAATGAATACAGGCTTCTTATCTTGCAAATACAGACTAATCCTTTGTGGCAGCTCTCATATTGTATATAAAAGTCAGCCTACGCAAGTATCTGTCATGTTTTAAGTTCATGTTAGTGGTGTTGCCTGGCAATTGCTCCTGAACTCCTGCCTGAAAACTGAAAACTCGTGAAACTCTTCGTGCTTTGTCCCCAGTATTGACTTTGGGCTCGAAAAGGGCTTTAAATTCCAAGCTTGTGGCATGTTTCTATCCTGGTCGGCTAAAATAGATAATACGGACATGCGCCCTTGTTACTTGTAAGACACTGAAAATTAATCAGCTATTCTTATCATCTAAATCCGTGACTTGCACTGCGGATATGAAAGACAATGTCGCCTCGTACGAAAGACGAATGTATTACATTCCTGTAGCTAGCCAGGGATGTTGCAATGTGAAAAACCGGTCTTGTCACGAATTACATTGCCGGAACCATCAGGGTGTCTTTATGAATTATGGTGTCACACGTCCGCGACACTATGCCTAACATACGGCGGCATTGTAGAAGTTCTGAAATCTGTGACTAGGCCAAACACACAATGGCCTTGCATCACCTCTGAACTCGATAATGTAAACACACACTGGCTTGCATCATTTCTGAGCTCTGTGATACTAAGCCTAACATACCACGGCTCTGCACCATTTCTGAACTCTGTGACACAAGGCCTAGTAGCGCCAAACACGCGGTAGCTTTGTATTATTTCTGAATTCTGCTATACTGGGTCTACGAGCTTTTCCTGACACTAGACTTAACACACGATGATTTTGCATCATTTCTGAACTCTGTGACATTTGGCCTAATACACGATGGCTTTGCATAATGTCTGAACGCTGTGACACTTCGCTTAAACCATGACAGGCTTTGTTTCATTTCTGAACTCTGACACAACGTCTGATAAAAGTGGGTTTGGGATCATAATTATCTTAACTCTGGGATACAAGGCCTAACACATGATGGCTTTGCATCTCTGTTTAAACTCTGGCACTTGGTCTAACACATGATGGCTTTGCACCATATCTAAAACTCTATGACAATAGGTCTAATATTGCATCATATCTGAACTCTGTGAGCATAGGCCTGTTTACAAGATGGTTCAGCAATAGTATCATATCTGAACCCTAGATCTAACAGTACATACGATGACTTTGTGTTATAATAATATCTGAACTCTTGTGACACATAGCCCGACATGATCTATTATCTGTGACCTACGTCACCCCAACATAGCCTATAGGACAGTATTGCATCAAACTGTCACACCTAGCATAGATTACATCAACCACGATAACAAAATTTGACAGTAACACCATGCTTCCCTCACCCCCTCCAAAAAAACATGCACTTTAATCTCTTTAATAGCTGACACCAAGAGCACACGGGAAGGCAAGCGACAGGGGAAGGGGTGGGGGTGTAAAATCAACGGCAAGAGGATTGGAGGGGTGGGGGAGATAGTGTGTCAGATGAAGGGAATGTAGTTCATTGACAAAACACCTAGCGTACAGTCATACATTGTTTTTTGTAAGCTCACATAAAACTTTTTTAACCATATGTAATCAGGTGGAAAGGCATAGAGTATTTTTTCTCTTATATTTTAAA
>JAWQUT010000214.1:446521-510614 GCA_033807755.1 Ellobium chinense
CCCCAAAAAAAAAGTCACATCCTGTGTTTTCTATAGGCAACAAAGCCCAAAATATGTTAGTCGAGCTGCCATTCTTAAATGGGTTTATATATGTAGATTGCAACTTACGACGAGTAATGATAGAAAAAATACCACACTTCTCAGCTCAGAAATAAATCCAGCATGTGTGCGCATAGAGTGTGTGTTTGTGTGGCTGTATGTGGGGTTTTGAGAAAACTTAAAACCGACAATCGGTTTAGATTTTACAAACTCAACTGCAAGCAACGTAAGCAGAAATTGCTCTATGTTGATAACAAAGGATAACGGATCTGTAAGCTGGAATCACCTTCCTTTTCCAGTCTATATTTTCACCTTGAGATGAATAAAGAGTGAAAGGTGATTATTTCACAATGTCACTCAGTCAGATGTCTCTATTATCCTCGACGTCGAGCTCAGGAGTTGTATTTAAACTAACTGCCATGAATTAAGTTTTGCATCGAAGTTACTTTTTCAGATTTTATCCTTCACGGGCTTATGTTCATGTGAATAAAAAGGTGTATTTATTTTTATTAACTGTAACAGATTGAAAAGCAGTAAGTTATTTCCTTGTGCGACTACCCGTGTGACTTTTTACCCTGAGAAAACAAAGGCATATGACTTTTTTTTTTCCCCGCGCGCACGTGCGTAGCGTGTGTGTTTCTTTCTTTTCCGGGGATTGGATGAGAAACTATACGGGTCAAGAAGGTCTTCACAAATTTATTATGTTGCCGGCATGTGATCAGTCAATCATACAACTACATGTACATTATTTTTTTTCCTGAACACCTGTGGTCGTATTATGCATAATCTTTGTGTCAATTAAAGCAATGCGGTAATCACAGGAAACCTTCGAAACATTAGTAGCGTTCACTGCAGTCACTGCAATGAGCACATTAACGCAAAGATTATGCTTACGGCCACGTGTAGGTAAAATAAGACGAACTTTTACACTCGATGTATTTACTAAAAGGTGTGGTAGCAGTCTTGTTAAGAGCCTATTACGAGGCAAATTTTTGACAGCTATGAGAACAGTCCTTAAATCACTAACCGTCCGTAAAAGACAGATTACTGAGGAGGAAGAGTGGGAGGAGGATAGATAGGGGATGAATGGATGATGCTGCATGGATAAAGTCTTCGGAAAATGTTGATAAAAGGCATTCTATTGGCATAAGAAGAGCTTTTCATAGCATCTAAATGTACCTGTGAATGCACACTTGATGTGCATAATATATCAGAAAAAAAAGGGGGGGGGGATATAGAAACGGGAAGGGATACAGGTATCTCAACGCCAAACTTTTCGCTTCAAGAGTAATTTTGGACTCTTGCCACAACAGTTTAACTTAACGCATGCCAGAATAAAACTTTCCAAGTCTTATGTCCATTGCCAAACACGAGTCGCTCTAGAGCTCTTGTACTAGAGTTCCAGGGCAACTCGTCTTTCAAACAGAATATTGATAGATTGGCGCTCTCTGACCAGCGAGAACTAGGTCCTATTTGCATGTAATGGCAGAAATCTTTAATCCCCTTGCTCTAATCCCCTGACCCAGGCATCACAAACAAAAAAAAATCTGTTAGCTTCCACGGGTTAAACAGGTTGACACTCCTGAACAGTCTCATAATGGGCGCGGTATGAGACAACTACAGGTAAAATCCGGAGTTAATGACCAGACACCTGAGGGTTGTGTCCCAACTTCATCCCTTGTCCTAGCTGTTGCGCAAACGAATTTCAATGTCCTCTACCTAATAATAGCAGCAGGCCCTGCGGGTTATTGGCCTGCGTGACACAGAAAAACAAGCCTAACCCTGACCTTTTCTTTTGAGATGGCTTGAGACTCCCCTGGGGCACAACAAATACAAGGAGACCGTGTTGCCGCTGGCAGGTGTTCAAGGGGTTACCGCAGTGCATACTTCACACTTTCAGATTTTTTTCTTCCTTCCGTGTTTAGAAGGGGAGTAAACTTACATTCGCTATTGTCAAATGTACTTCTAGACTAAAAGTGTTACTGTTGTTGGTATTGTTCTTATTGTTGTTGTTGGGGAGGAAAGAGACTAAGTGACAAAATATATGAAAACGAAAGCACAGAAAACAAACAAATAAATAAACAAACACACACACAAACACACACTCTCCCTCTCTCTCTCTCTTATACACACACACAAAAGAACAATGTCTCAAACAACAACATGGCATACAAATAAATTCAAACATGTACTCTAGTCTTACAATCATACAGTACCTGGACTAGATCAATTCCAGCATTTCTGAAAAGCAAAAATAAAAGAGCAAGATGAAAAAAATGCCACATTTACTGGGGCAATTGTTCATTCCATTTTTTTAAGTATCTATATTTACTGGGGCAATTGTTCATTCCATATTAATCATATATAACAATTTTTAAGCATCTATAAATTAGTGTCCTAATCAAGTGTGTTAATAGTACTTTTCCAGCTAATTTTAAACATCAAAATCATGACAAGATCTTTGCATATGCAGCACGGTATCTCATTCATGCTGGACTTTATATAATACTAATCAACAACATTCTATTGTGACACTCATCTTACTATGATACTGACACTATTTCACTGTAAAAACAGATGGTAATGGAGGAGATCCTGATGCAACACATGGCTGACTCATTATTGTATGTAAATTACACTCAAACATGCATTGAGACAATCTAAACTTTTTTGTATTTACGCATGTTTCACAGTACCCATAGACTAATTTAAACTATATCTCACTTTTGATCATGCAAAATGTTACAAAACGGCACTAGCTTCACATTCAAAAATTTTGAAATTAGCATTATATACTCAAGTGTAAAAATTTGTTTAGAATGTGTTAATGTAAGGCCATGGAAAACACTTGTGCTCCTCACTACTAACATCAATCTTCTTTCTGTCAACACCAGTTATTACTACATAATGATGTGCTTTCTCAGTAATGGTCTCAGCCATCAAGACGAGAGACTGAATAAAAATTTTAGAAAATTGCAGTAGAGATGGGAGTTTCCTGGTGCACTGTTCTGATGTAAATGCCACTTAATACAAATTTTGCTTATCAGTGTGACTGTCACTATCGAGGAGTCACTAAATTTTCAATGATACTTTTACTCAAATGTGGTAAATGTGGTCATACAAAAGGAGCCTCGTTATTTCATGTCACACTTAGCAATTCACCCAACCAATTACATTGAATTTCACCTTAGCAGCAATCCATATTATCTCCCCTCCCCTCCTCCCTAAACTTAAGACAACCTCATGACTAATACTTATGACAAATGATATATAAATCCACCACTCCTCATTTCCCTCCCCTCTCCCCCCCCCCCCCCCCCNCACACACAAACTGTTAACATTAAATTGATTTTATAACAAAGTCTTATGTTATAAAGTATGCAGGTTTTATCTTGTAACATTAGAGTTCATAATATGTATTCACATTTTATAATTAATTCCCAATTACTTCTGCTAAGAATGTAGCATGGCAGTCAATAGAGAGCTTTTATAGCATTCAACTAATGCAAATCATTAACTCTAACCATAATAATGGTATTGTTGATATTGCAATTTATATAAATCTGGGGAAAAATTCTAGTCCTGAAATTCCAGATCTACCCCGCAGTAGAATGGACTCTTGAAATGGCTAACTCATTTTACAGAGGTTTGATAAATTTGGATTCATGTCATCACATCATAAAGTTGCTGACAACTGCTAGCAACTGTAATTATCCATAAAGCCTTTTTATTTATTACCATTACCAATTTCATTTCCCCAATTTCTTACTTCTCTTCTGACCGATTGATCACTGTCAAGAGCTATGATTTTTTTTTATTGCTGCATTTAATTTTTCTGCATGTTTTCTCATAGATGGGGGCCAGGCTTAACATTAAGAACTGAAGAAGGGTAAGCCTGCAACTCTATAGGACAGAGGGAGCTGGCAGGACCTGCATGTTGGGTGTTTTTTCTTTTTAACAAGACTTTTAAGCATATAACATAGTGCAGTTAGAAAATTGGAAGGATGTATCAAATTTATACTGATATCAAGCCCATTTCATTACTATGAATCAACTTATTTTCTTATTTTCCCCAAAGCAGCTTGGCATCAATCTGGGATCAACATGTGCTGCATATAGATCTGAGATTGAAACAAAGCACAGTACTATATATGGCTATGCGTCAATCCCAGGCATATTTCCCATGGTACACTTTTATAGACCTATCAAAAAAAAAGTACTATCACTCCCAATACTCTACCTTAGAAACTGACAGGCTGAAGTGTAATAATCAAAGGATAAATCAAATTATAATCAATTTTTAAACTGATTACATTGCTTCTCTTAAATTCATGGGAAGATTCCTGGGCCATGGCAAGCCAAAATGTGCCGGTAATAAGAGGCTTGACAAACTCAAAAGCCATTATTGGGAGAAGTTTCATCATCATGCTAGGCAGGTTTTATTTTTATGTTGCTAGTTGTTTACTAGTATTATTGCTATGCGACATTCCATTTCAGATACAACTAATTTAGTCTCACGCTAATATCGACTATCCACAAGTTGGTTGCTCTTACTGTTTTTGGTGTGCTGAAGTCAAGCTACATATTTACATCTAGACCACATTAAATCTGTTTGAGCTGGGTAGGATGCACTCTGCTGGGCTTTGTCACAGCACTGGCTTGTGTAGGCCTAGATTTGGGAGTCTTCTACTGTAATTTGAAGTCACTCGAATATTTGTTTCCGAGCTAGTGTGCATGCAGTCAAATTCCTGTTTCATGTCAAGCTTAAATTGATGTGAAGCACACAGTGCAGCACCAGATGTTGATCTCAGATGGACACCAAGTGCCTCACTTCATTTTATATTGAATTTTTGTAGGAATATCAGTAAATATTTTGAAATGTTAGATACTTGGCTATGCCATGGATTTAAGTCAAGTACCCTTGCCTTGTTTTTAAAGTCACAGCAAAAAACAGTGATTGTGTACACGGTTATATTGGCTTTATTTTATCATTATTCTACACATAACCTTTAATCACATATTTCATGCTAGCCATCTCACTAAAGCCATTTCCTCGGGAGGAATTCCATATGTGTGCTAGAAAGATTTCCGCATACAGCACACCGAACCAACAACATAACATGCCATAACCCTAATCCTAACTCTAACCCTAAACCTGACCCTGGGTTAGGGTTAGAGTTAGGGTTACCGTTAGGGTAAGGTGTATGTTGTTGGTTCGGTCTGTTGCATGCAGAAATCTTTCTGGCACACATATGGAATTCCTCCCATTTCCTCATCTCAAAATGCAGGGTCATACTTATGGCAAGAAGTCTTCCCTGAATAATTTCAAAGCTATACCATTTTCTGTTTGTAACACAGAGTAAAGGCCAAATTTAAAAGGCCAGCTTGATCATTATTTCACATTTTATTACACAAGGTTTAGCATTGCTTACTTTTCATTTATTCACAGAATGTAGATAATGAGGAATGATCTAAGAATAAGACTGATATGGTGACTAATCTATCACTAACAGAAGTGTAGAGACAACAAATTATGAAATGGCTAGTGGCATGTTTGCCATATGAATGGTCATGCTAGTCTTCATAATCGTCATCTCAGTGCAATAACCTTGTAACTAACAATTTAAAAATTTTATAATAGTCTATAGGCGAGTGTAGAAAATGTTCCATTACTCAATGCATGGTCACATAACTATATCAGTAGCATCAGTCAAGGCAAGTCTCTAACACTAACGTCCACGGTCAGTAGCATCAAGTGAGTCTCACTGGGAATTCCTCCCATCCCCTCATCTATCCTGGCTGATTTTCATTTTCCCGCTCTGCTAGTCTTGCTGTAATTCTCTGTAAATGTGCCGACTGATGATGAGCTGCTGGCTATGCAGTGTGCAGTGTATGTGACTGTTTATCGAACAATAACTAAGACCAAGACTTCTATGACTTCAGATCTGACTAAATAGATTTTGACTTTGTCCAGATCTAGTCTAGAAGACTGACTAGCCTACACTTCTTTTATTGGACTGGGTCTGCCTACCTGAACAGCTCCCGGTGTTCCTCAAAATCGAGTTTTTTCTTCTTTTTCTCACTAATCCAATATCCTACACGTCGCATGTTGCTGTCGTTATATCAGAGTGTATCCATAAGCATGTGATTCGCGGAGAGCGTCCACGGTTCTGTCAACATCGCTTTGCTAGCCACGGGATAAAGCTACTTGACTGGTTTAGCCCAGTAAACATTGGTGGAGAGCCAAAAATATGCACCCCGGAAGTAAGCTATACATCTAAAAATAACGAAACAATGAATGATTCATTCAAGGTCAAGCGTCGTGAAATGTTTAAATCGAACAATAATTTGTATTTTCTAAGACTAAATTTTAATGTCAAGCAGTGAATTTATGTTATGCACCCTCATTTTATGTACATTCATTATCTAACTGTTATATGTAAGCCTTTGTTATTATGTGTATCGTGTACTGTCCAATACATATCGTCTGTTTTTCGCCCATGTACTACAAATAGACTACAATTGTGATCTGGGTTGTAGTCAGCTCTAGGTGCTGACATTTTAACATTCTCTCAGATATGCACGCAAACTCACTTCAGTACAATAAGTATGAGAAAACACTCATACCTAAACACACACACACACACACACACACACACACNCACGAGCGCGCGCGCACGCACGCACGCACGCACACCTACTCACACATATTCATACATGCACAATAATAATTATGAATCTTTTAAAAATTTAGTTGTGACAGAGTCAGCTATGTTTAACTAAGAACTAAAATGTTTTCTGAATAGATTTAAGTAACTCCTTGAATGCAGCCAGTGAGTCGGAATTTCAAATATTACGGGACCGGTTATTATACAGAGGATGTCCTATAAAACTAAATGCTCGTTCCCCGGTTAAAATAATAAGAGAGGGGAAATACCATTTAGAGCCTTATAACAATGCAGAAGAATGTAGGGATTTCAGAAGAGGTTCACTATGTTCGAGCCTTCGTTTCTTAAGGATTACACGGGCCGCATTATTTTGTACCCTTTGCGATTTATCTAATTTCTCTTCAGTTACACCGGCCAGGAGAGAATTACAATATCCAAGCGTGATAAGATAGATGATACTATCAACGTTTTTGCGACTGATTAAGTCAAATATGGTCTTAAGGCACTAATTCTTCTGAATTCGAAATACTGTACATGTTTTTTACAAGTTGATTTACGTGAAACGACATAGATAGTGTGTTGTCAAAGATCACTCAGAGGTTTCTAGCTTTTTCATTTAGCTTTACCTTACTCCCGCCTATTTTGATGGATGTTTCACTGAGATAATGATGGATTGGATTTTTGCATCGGTGGAGCACAAAGTTACTTTTGCTTGTTGTCCGGACTTTTTGTGAAGCAATAATCAAGATATCAAACATTAGTGATAAAGATTAAAACATCTTCACCAGTAATGCGATGTCAGATTGACCACTGCATAGTCTAGTGGTTGACACACAGCTTGTATGGATTCAAGCTCATAAAACAGCGAAATGTAATAGCTACGAGTATTAGCTCTTGTACATCTAAAGCTGCTTTTAGCCTATACCTAGTTTTAATATTTTCAAACACATGAGAGTTTTCAGCGTAAAATCGAAACGCAAGCGAAGTCCGAGGAGGTTTCAGTGACAATAATCTAGACCATAACAAAATCAGCGTCGTAACCTCTTGTTATCATGGAAATATTTGAGACTCATAATGAGGGACCAGGATTTGTCGGTATTAGATTCTGTAAAGAATGGTAAGTCGCTTTACATAAGAGAAAGAAAAATCAGTCGGTCATCATTGTGATATTGTCACACTCACTGAAATGACTGAATGACTTGAGTAGAATGACTGACTCAACTTTGACTTCATTTACTAACTAACGTCGTTGAGGGAGTCTCTTCTCCAGTGGAAATGGTGTCCCTGCAGAAATCTATACCAGACGTATTCTAAAGGTAATCAGGTCTGCATAAGGGAGAGATTCCTGATGTTTTCCCTCTTTCAAAATTTGACACGAGTTCACTTACAAAAATCATAATGCCAATGCCGCAATGCCAGTGGATAATTATAATGGCACTGGGAGGCTTTGAAATAGATACTGAAAAAAAAATTAAACTTTAGAATTAAATCAAGACCAAATTCAATCTCACTCTGAATTCAGCTGTGCAAACCACAGTTCTAAACAAAGGTGTCTACAATACCACCTGTTTTATGAAGCAATCAACTCACCTCAGTTGAGTCTTCGGGATCACAGAAATAGTAGCAACATGTACTGGGGCTATTGCTTTCTACAAAGAAAAGGGAAGGGAAGGGGATTCACTTCTGAGTTATTTCAGCTTGGGGACCATAATTCCGCAGTACCTCATGTGTTATCACACTCACAGTGACTGAGTCACAGCACCTCAGCGTTGTTGTTGATCAAAACAGCCCATTCCCTGGACACTGCATTCGCCAGTGTGTGACAAGATTGATATATAAAGGCTTTTTAGGTAAATTGGTTGGTCACTGAATCTCATACTCTGTCATGGTGCTGGACCATGTGATAAAGATCTTTGAAGTAGGTTATCCATCCCATATTCTGCACCACAGTTACCACAATGAGTAGTATGGACGTATCTCTGCACTCACTGGAGGACCCAGTGACAATTCACACCTATGACAGCTCTTCTGATGGATAATAATCACAACACAGTTAACCCTTGCTATTTTTCTTTGTATTATTCAGCAGTCTGTGAGTTTGTTTCCTATAGTCTTTCTGAAAACTTATCTTTGCATTTTTGTCATAATTGAAATTGTTGCAATTATTCATAGTAAGCTGAAATTTTCAGATGATCTTTATATTAAAACGAATGTCACGAGTCCCGAAAAATGTTGCAAGTTTAGGAGAAGTTGCAGTTTGGCGGAGTCATTGTTGATATGTATGGCTTTACTCAGCAAGGTGCTAGACAAAATATGAAATGTCTACAAAACACTGCTTTGTTTCTACTTTGAACTTTGATACACTGAAATTATCAGAATGATACATTCTTTTTGCCTGCTCATTAAATGTTGTGGGCTACCTTCAAGCTCTTTCTCAGTAAGTTTGAATTTTATGTGAATAAAGAAAAGAATATATGGAAAACCACAAATAAAGAGAATTCTTATTCTTTGTCCTGTAATAAAATATGAAGTCAGGTAATGCACGACAATAATATTATATGATCTTCTGACCATGTGAAGGTGAAGCCTTGCATACAGTTTGCAAACAGTCTTTCATGAAATGTACAAGGGCATAGACTAAATAACAATTTATGACAGGAGAGTAGAGAGGACAGGGTGTGAGAGAACACATTTGTCCACTTCGGGGAATGCAAACTGTCTAATGGGTGAGGGAACTTTTAATAGACAGGGATTGGGATGGGGTGGCATAGTGAACTGTCGATGCATATGGCCACCTTTTGCTATGATACTAATATTGTTGCAAGTCACTTACGTGTAGTGCAGTGAACCACTGCAACACATGTGTATTCATTTGTGCAGCAGCGTGGCTGAATGGTTTTAAAATGATGTTGGATTCAAGATCTAGAAGTCTGGGTTCAATTCCAGATCATGGTTGTGTTAATAGTGTCGTAGGAAAGCATCTCATTGACATTTTCAGTTTTCTATTACTATAGTCTACCCATGTATGAAATGGGCACCTGGCTAAAGGAGGTGAAAGATGTTGATAGAATACTAGTGATCAGCAAATGGTAGTAAAGGTAGTGGTAATGTATGCTCCTCTGAGAGTTGATAGAGTTTGGAGTGATCTGGCCCACTGGAGTAAAAATAATGAGAAATCAGATGAGCAGTCAATAGTCAGGATGCTAGACTTGTAAACCACTTTATTACTTTAATAATGGGTCATATGGTATTATTTGAACCATCATTTGCTCATTTTTAAAACAGAGGGTCTATATGTGATCTAACAAGAGTGTTATAATGAGCCACTGTCATTATTTATCTTAATATCTTTGACCCCATTTCAGAAGCCCTGAGTAAGAATGCAATAAAACCTCACAATCTCTGGTCTCCCACAATTCTTTTGCAAAGTTCTTGTCCCAAACTTCATATTTATATAGACTGAATTTCTTCATGACCTTGAATTTCCAAGTTAGGTCCTTTAAATTTGAGATTGTGAGGTCCTATTGTATTAGAAGATCACTTTATATAAAAGATACCATTTCATTCCCAAGTGCTGTATTAAGTTATTTAAACTGGGCTGATGACCTGAAATATGAGTTTGTTTTTTCTCCACAGCAACAACATGTTATATCCCAAAGAAGATAAGGAAAATAGAGTATTACTGTATGCTGTAAGTACTATCTGTGTAGTAACTTCTTCGGGTTGGTTTGTTGTGCAGTCAGTTCTTTCCATTTTTGTCAGCACACTTGAACACTTTATATTACTTTAATATGGAACTAGTAAGTCCCAATATTTTCTTGTTTTGTGTTTGCCTACACACTGCCTCGTATTTTGGATTTAATGATAGTCTCTGTCTTATTTGTAGTAAAACAACATTCACACAGACATGCCTCCTCTCTTGGCCTGCAGCAAGGCTGATGGTACCAAAATTTTTCTTCACTCTGCTCTATTCTTGTATATACGTGTCATCCCACCCACTCAACAGTGCCTCTTTAATATGATGTCATCCTCACCTCTCTTCCTTTTCATGGATAATTTGAAGTATACCCATTACAGATTATCTAGCCAGTCTCATGATTTTTGTGTGTTTATGTTTTAACTGATTGCAAAACAGCTTAATAAGGTTTACCTCAATGTTCAGTCAGCTCTTTTCAGTGTGCTTGAGAAAAACCTCTTTCAGATGGCAAATATCATATGTTAACTCTCAGTATTGTCGTGAGTGGTCTGGTGTGCATGACATTAATATTAGACTAATCCATCTGTGCATGGTGTGTGTTTAGGCAGTACACCCTCATTTTCAGAATGCAGTGCAACACACTAGGTCCATGCCAAACCAGTAGGAGATAGTTTCATGGGAATGGGCTAAATGAACAAGAAGATCCTGGTAACTGATATCTAAAGGGTTTCCAACCTGGGGTAGGCAAAACTAGGAGTATGCTCTGCAAATTCTGGGATATGTGAAGAGTACTGTGTCCAAAAAAAAAAGTTCAGGTTGTTTGAGCTTGCTGTACTGCCAGTGGATTTTGGCAGGTCTTAATGGGTATGCAAAATTGCCTGGAGGTGTCAAGGGATACACTGGCCAGGAAAGGTTGGGAAACTATAAAGTCTCAGAAACAAGGCTTGTCAAAAAGATTTTGAACATTGAAGAGGATTTTCATGTAATTTAAGGTGCAGTTTTATACAAAGTCACACTGATTTTGGAAGATTAGAAGATCTTGGAATGTGTTGTTGTTTTTTTTAATATTAATATGTATTATCATTAAATTTTATTCAAAGCACCTACAAATTTGCAGGGATATTTGTGGAAAGCAAACTACCAAATCACATCTACACACAGTGGCATTGCTCCTCTTTAAGTAATTTATGTATTATTTGAATGCATCATGTAAGTAAGAAAAATGCCAATGATTTTTTTCTTGATGCCAGCCCCTTATGAAATCCCACCAAATTTAATGAATTTCATGATTCCAGATTGGCAGCAGACACGACAAAAGTAGAACTGTCATGCACACCAATTTAAAGAAAATGGAGCAGGTCATTTAGATGTGGAGAAATTCCTTTTCAGTAAATTCGGAGATGGGAGGTACACTGCTGCTGACCAAAAAAGGATTATTAAAGTTGTGACTCACACAGCAAAGTTGAGTGAAATCGGTGGAGAAATAAACTGACACAGCATGTGACTAAGAAAAACTTTTTTTATAAAAACATTATGATTATGCTACCATGTCATCAGGGGATTGTGAAAATATTAGTGGATCAGAAACTTCAGCATGGACATAAATATATTTCCTGTCATTGATTGTCAGGGTTGCCGTTAATTATCGGAAATCCGATATTTTTTTCCTATTGGAGATTGCCGATTTTTCCGATAATTGAGAGCCGTCTGATCTCTGTTATTTCTTTTTTGTTTTCTTCATATTTTTATGCCTCATTACTTTATAAATTAAATAAGAAATACTTCAAATACAAGGGGAAAGTGGGCATATATGATAACATAAATTCGCAAGGATATCGGAACCGTCACAAAATTTTCAGATAATTTTTTGGTCAGCTGCTGGCAACCCTGAATTGTGAATCATATCAAAAAGCTTTGAGAAAGACAGATGCTACTTTGTCTAGTTGTTATATTGGTATAGTGTAGACTGGTCCAGAGAATACTTTGAGTAAAACATATTGTAATAGATTTCTTTTCCTCATTGCAGTGCAGAAATTGTGACTATCAGCAGGAGGCTGACAACAGATGTATCTATGTCAACAAAATTATGCATGAAGTGGAGTAAGTACTGATTTAAATGATACATGTATCATGTAACATGTGTATTGTTAATAGCCTGCATGCACAGAAAAACACACTCATGAAACACTTAAATTGAAAAATGTTGAATATTGTTATATATGACTACAAACCAGCATTTTATTTGACAACAAATGTATCTACATCAACAAAATTATGCATGAAGTGGAGCAAGTATTGATTGAAATGATACATATTGTTAATTAGGTATTTTCAGCTCTATCACGTGACCTAGGAAATCTTGCTCACACGTTGGTTTGTTTACATGCTCTGCTCATGTACGATTACTCGTCACTTATCAAAATATCCTAGCAATCCCTAGATCACGTGGTGTAACTGACCCGTCTGAAATGACCTCATTGCCTGCACTCACAGAAAAACATACTCATTCATGAAACACTTAGGCCAACATGGAAAAATGTTAATTATCAGTGCATAAAAAGTCTCTGTTTTTTTTTTCCCTTGTTACAACATAACTGCAAACCAGCATTTTGTTTCATATTCAAAGAAAGACTGAAAGGATATGTTAAATGTCTGTGCATGCGCTGCTTATTTTTAAAATTTGGTTATTATTGACTTTCTTTTATTCACTGAAATAATCTTCATACCTATATCTCATTTCTTCTGGCAATTTTGCTGTTCCCTGTTGCAAAAAAAAAAGAAAAATGATCAGTATGACAACTGGACCCATTAATCTATTTCAGTGAGTTAACACAGATTGTGGGTGATGTTGTGGCTGATCCAACTCTTCCCCGCACAGAAGACCATCCATGCCCTAAATGCGGTCATAGAGAAGCAGTTTTCTTCCAGTCTCATAGCACCAAGGCAGAGGTAAAGAACATCCCACAAAATTATGCTGAAAGAGCTGTTCAATAGTCAAATTGTTATTGTCATTTGCAGGGCATCACAATGTTCCAGCAAGAATATTTGCATGAAAGCATTAGGAAAAGGGAAAACATTTATCAGAGTGAGACAGAACATCTATAATTTTCTAAAAGTCATAAATTGGGACTTCAAGCCAGAGCCAGACCTCTCATGTCTTGCTACTGGACAGCTTATGTTGGTTTTCCCACCATCATCATCTTTTTCTTTTTTTTTGTGCATCTTCATGATATGTAAGTCAATACTCATCTCACGAAATAGTTTTACAATATTACATATGCTCTTAATAAGTAGTTACAGAACTTAGATAAGAAAGATGTAGCAAAGAACAACGCTTAAACAGCACCATTCAAGTTCTTCAAAAGCAGTTTTGGCAAAAATAAGCTGTTCTGTTATGAATTGTTAAGGCCTCTCAGGTCCTGATATTTTGTTAAACTGATATTGATTATGAATTTGTATCGGTCACAGTGTAATAAATATAAGATGCCATAAACTCTGGTATGAGTAAGACAGTCAGCTTTTGACAGAAGCCTATCAAAATGCAAATTAGAGTAATGCATATTGCTCTTGCTGTGTTGTATCCTTTTACCTATTGATAGCTTTTTTAAAAGTAAATGTTAAAACCTTTTTCTCAATTTATCCTCCTTTACAGGAAGGCATGCGGCTTTATTATGTGTGCACCAATCAGCAGTGTATGCATCGATGGACAGAGTGACCTCAAGAATCAGCTCCATTTATTCATTTAGTTTTCTCTGTTTCCTATTAAATTCAATCATTGTTTTTCAGTATGGGTGGATAAATGCATTGACGTGAGTGAGCAAGGAGTGCATATAAGGTTTGAATCTGAAGCATTGAACATTTCATAATCTTATAAGGTCATTTTCTTCCTAACCTGTGAGTTGCAGACATTTGTTTCTGAGCTGCTGCTCATATTTGTATGTTGGTAAATCATCTACTTTTATTTTTTTTTGTGTAAATAAATCATCATTGGCATTTCACAAGTACCTTTACTTTTATATTTGACTGTGTCATGTGAGAGTCTGATTATGTCTTTTTTAAGCAAGATGATATCCTAACCAATCAAGCTGAATGCAGCAAAGAATTAAGAGGACCTTATTTTCAAGCAAACATCCCAACACATTAAACATCACATTACAAAAATGCCAGGTGACCACAAAGACAGCGAGTATTAAACAAAAACAATGGGCTTGGGTCAAAATAAAACCAGATAACACAGAAATTGATGCGCGCATATATTTATTGATGTTTAAATACATAATCTAGTCACAGAATTTAGTTTCAGCAATTACACTGTCTCCCATCAACCAATTCCAAGTCATGGCTACTGCATAGTGAGCAGATATTGCACATGTTTAAGAAAACCAAAACCACAATCAGCTAAGACTACCTTTTTACAAATTTGATGCAGTCTTAAGTCATACTGGCCTAGAGCATCTGCTTTACATATTTTACTGATGTTACGTTGCAAAGCTAGCAATAGTATCAGAATTTTGGTGAATTTAATGGGAAAAACCCAACATTTTGTCATTTATTTTGCAGATAACAATATTGTTCCTTTCTGCAAACCATAACAGGTTTTCAGCTTGTTATGGTATATGACTCCCAATGTATTCTACTATGATAAATCTAAAAAAAAGTCTCTTTAAAAATTTTGTAATTCAGTAATTGCTTGCAACTTTCATTTTAAATATGTGATTTTCTCACAGCAAAAGAAATGATACAATTTCTCCTACAAACAGTGCTGTTTAGCAACCCCAAAGTTGTTTTTCTAGTAACATATCAATTAAATACTGCTAGACAAACAAGACTATACTATGTGCATCAGTGTAGCCATTGATAGGGTTTGGCAGTTTTTCCTGCGTAAACCAAAAGATTTCTGTAAGGGTAAAAATGGAGTTAATTTATTTCTACCTTATTGTGGTGCTAATTCCCGAGATAGGGAATGACATAGGAAAACCAAAGAGGAGGTGGGAAATCCACTGCCAGCCAGAAGTAAAGAAAGTTGCTGAAGAACAAAAACTTGTAGCTGAATATGAAGTATTGTATATGATGAATGACTACATTTGAGAAATACAGGAACAGCAAAGAACTTTTGAAGCTGACAATCTGTACACAAACAAAAAGTTTTCATGAATATATCGGAGCTATATATTTATCATCGCGTTTACTGACATAAAGCTAACACTGACTGAATTCAGTCATTTCAACACCGCCACAAGCCCATCATAATGCTAGGAGGCAAAACCTGAAACAGAAGCGGATGTTTGTATTGAAGCTTTAGTTAATATTGTTGTTTCCATTTGGCCCCAACAAAATTTCAAGAACATCTGATTATCTTCTACAAATTTCATACACATTTAAAACATTACATTGAGTAAATGTATTCCAATGGTTACTTTTGATAAACTTTTTGTAGTCTAATGAAGTTATGCTCTGCATGCATGCACAAAGAAAACAGGCACAAGAACCTTAAATATTTCAGTGTCTGACAGGTAATGTTAACAGTACAAATTAAACATTGGTCCTCCAAGTTTTAGTTCACTATATACAAGTTCCATGCAAAACTGTTTGGCAGCCTATATAATCTGGGCAACATGCAATTACCTACGAGAAAATGAGGAAAATAATAGTCTCATCAAACAGAAGTGTATATATACATACTGAAAATATAGAGGAAAATACATTGTGCTGTAAATCATGCATTTTCGCTGGTTCCCCATACCCCAAAAGCATATATGAACAAATCACAGCTGATAACAACGCAGGGCTTGAAATGACTAGCAACAAAAGAGTTCTTATCTATGCATGTAGTCTTCCAGGGCTCCATCCCTAGTTTATGCAAGTGATATAAACCCTTTTAAAGACCTAGTTAGGTGAAATAAGTTATAGGCAAGCTAGCAGATACCACACTGTACCACAGCAGAAGGAAAGTCACAGTCACAACAAAACAGAATGGGGATCTGTCTCCAAAAAGAAAAACACTCCACAAAATAATGGACAGTAGTATAGAGGCGACCAGCCACTTATTCTACATTTGGATTTTAAGATAATTTTGTAAACACATAGTGCTAAAAATTTTGCTTATCTAGGTGCTGAGGCAAGACAATACTTTCTAAACTGGAAATTGCAATTCTGAAAGCTAGACATGCCAGGATCACTATTCTGCAGAATTACAAAGCAGATGCAAGTACCACATCCCACATAATGATTTATGGGAGGGGCTGTTTCGTAGGTATGATTTTACAGTCAATCTTCATAAAGAGAGGCTTACAAATTATCAATTTGTAATGATCAGTATCGACCAGCCACATGTCATATCTGCTGACCTAATATTGTGCGAGAAACAGCTCTCACAGTATAACTGGTCTCTGCATAGATGGACATTCTCAGATCTGTTCTGTTGCTAGTTTCAATGTTCATCCTCATATTGTGAAAATTCCTACGTTGGTGACAAATTCTATCTTGAATATTCCACAAATGCCAACTGTAAAGGCATGAGCTGGATTTTGACTGACTGACGTGATTCCAAATATCCAGAAGGTGCAGGTTACAGCCCCTTAACAAATGGGAGAGATGGGAGCTGCACTTGCATCACAAGAGGATGTGTTATACCACCATTTTTAAGTTTCTCGACTTCAATTCAGAAAAAGTTCTCCTGTGCCACTAAATTGCAGATGCTTTGCAATTTCAAAATCCTAATGCCACAATGGGCCCAAAATAGTCACACCAATTCCAGGAATATTCTGTTTCTTGAAAACATGATGGGTGATACCACTGCTGCCAAAGTGACTCCTGTTACTTCTAATTTCATATCCTGAGAACTAACACTAGAAACAGCAAAATGAACCTGTCTAGATCTACCATGTAACAGAACATTCAGTGGGGTATAGAAAATGAAACACAATTAATACCATAGTGTAAATTGTCTTCACAAGAAGGAAAGGTGTGTGTGTGTGTGTGTGAACTATTCAGTTCTGTGCTGACTACATTATGATTTGACAGCAAAGAAAATGCATACAGGTAGCATTCACAATTTTCAATCCTATGTCCCCAAGAATGCCAAAGGGACAAGTTACAAAGGTTTACCTCCTTAAAGATGTCACTTATGACATTGAGAATCATATGACACTCTGTATAACACAAGTCACGCCGAAGTTAGTGATCCATAAATCATATACAAGAACTCAGTATATAGACACATTGTCTGCAATGGTAATTTTCTTCTGATCTTCAGTGCTACAGCTACTCTGAAAGTTCACCAAATATCCAAGACTATAGCCATATTGAGGAGAAAACCTGATGAATGAGACCTATCCACAGTTCAGATACACATTTTGGTGACTGATTAGCAAATGAATCTATGATGTGAAAGAACAATGAATTTTGATACTTATGGTTGAAAACTGTATGATACTACTCCAACGTAAGCATGGGGACAGCAGGTAAAACAAGTGCAAATGAACATGCAATGATTTATACGGATGTGTATACTTTTAAAATCCTAAGGTACTTTTTATCATTCCAGACAACATTTGTACCTAAACAAGCAACACTTTGTGATTACCATTTCATACCAAAACTGTACATTGTCAGTATTAAAATTTTCTTCCTGGCATTCCTTTAAGCTGTCTAGCTTCTTGTTTGTTCTCAGCAACATTAATTCTGACAAGGTATACAATTATATGACATGCGAAAGATCTCAAAGATCTTGTTTGTTTATCTTGGCCGCATCCACTTTTTGATGCTGTTATTGAAATGGTAAAAATTTATGAAGAAGTAACTGGTCAAGAATGATGATAACAAACTAAGAAAATTATTTAAAAATCAAAATTTTAATAGTGATGTCTATTTAAATTTTTCAAATGCAGATATTTTGAAAAAAAAACCAGACTGATTATTTCTGATTACTTAACTTTCTGTACAACTGTAATGGTATCCATAAACATGAAGAAAAAGGTACAAAATTTCATATGGGACATTTATGTAAGACTGATATCACATAATAAGCAAATTTTGGAGCACAAACGCCTGAAATATTTCAGCAGTTTTGCATGACCATAGGCAGACAGACTGCAACATCTAATTTTCAGCTTTATATCTCATTTAGGAAGGCATTGGCAAGTTTCATAGATAATCATGCATTTATACAATCATATAATAATTTGGTTGACTATTTCACATCTTCCCACACAAGCAAGACTCAAATTTTCAGTTAGGAAAGAACACCTTAATATACCTAGACTACATAGAGAAAGACCAGGGTGAAACGGGGAGGGTAAAAATGTGTACCTCAGGAAAGAAACTGACTCCGTTAAGTACATGCATCGACTGGATAAATTTCCATCTTCAACATTTGTGTCCTCAGCCACCAAGTGAAGGAATTTTGAGTGTAAAGGAAGAGATAACACTCGTAGGGAGAGACAACCATGTTTCAAAACAAGTGTCTGTTCAACATGGAAACAGAGTATTGAAAACTTCCTATGGTCTGAGGATTTTACGTTTTACTTCCCCAATGGATAGTCTGAGAACATGTAGAAATTTCAAGCATTTCATAACAACCCTAACATAAACTGTCTCTTGAATCGAACAGAAACAGCTCCACATAACTTATGACCTTCAACTGCTGTAATAGTCACAAATAGCCTCTTGACAAATGACACAGGCAACCTCAGAAAAGTAAAGCATTGAATAATCATCAGATTTCTCAGCTAAACATAAAACAGCATGAACACAACTACTAACCATTCCGTCAGTGAATGTGTAGTCCAAAACAAGGGAGTACATTCATTGTCAAATTCCACCTTGTTTCAAATGTTAAAAAAAATGGAAAAATAGTTTTAGCAATAATGTCATTCATAACAGTAACAAAGTACCACTGGGTCCAGAATTATTCATCAAGAGCTGACTGAAATGCTTGATCTAATTAGTTCAAAACGCTCTCTAGAAAATCTTGCCATCGAATTTCATGCAGATGTTTGCAAAATAACATATGATTAAAGCTTTTACACTGAAAGAGACAAAAGTGATATCTGAACAACATTTCAACATCTTAGATCTGTTTTGGAGATGTGAAAGAATAGATCCCCAACCCTGTTGAAGCATTAACAAAATGAAAATGTCAGCAGGGTTCCCCATATCCAACAAAATTTTTATTCCACAGTGTTTTGCTCAAATGACTGATAATGTTAATTTTAATCCCCTCAACACATTATTATCTAAATTTTCCACAGCTGCAACTGATACATCACAAGAAATTTTTTTAGATCTCATTTATAGGCAAAATCAAGCTCCAAGGTACCTATTAACCATTAGTGAAAGTATCCTATCTCAGTCCTTTCCATACTGGAATATCCTTATGTCTAATGCATTTTCACATGAACCTGTAGCTTTAGCATAAATACATGTAACTACAGTACAACCCAGATACCTCAACATTAATGAGATCATTGGGACTACGTGGAAGAGAGAGAAAGTTGAAATTAAAGTATAGTAGTGTAAACAGCCAAAGCTGATATGGTGGATCATCCCCATGTAATATTATGTGTGGATTTCTCTTGTCTAGACATAGACGTGCATGGGCTATACTTAGAAAAGATGAAAGTAAGTCAAAACTCCACGTAAGTAACTTGTGGCACGGGTTTTCTGATAGCTTACTACTGGACAAATTCCATGCATTGAAAGGTTCTGTTCACGATACGGGGGAACCCTGCTGTTGGGAGAGGCAGTGTGAAGCATGGTACAGTGCGAAAAGTAAGGATGGTCCCTTCACCGTTACACTGTCATTTCCATGGAGGGATTAAAGAAAGAGGCATTGATGACCTAATGCAGATTAGGGCAATGCAGACTATGAGAGAAGCCTGAGGTATATATATGAAATAAGGTGATCTGCCTACAATATGTATAATTCCCCATTTCTAGCTTACTACATTTTCTGAATACGCATCTAAGGTTACTGTTCAATTTCTTGTCCTGCTGTGCTCTCTACATGTAAGTATGAGGACCACAGTTTGCAAACACTGGCAGAAATATGTAATTTGCTTGACCAGACTGCTGTGAATGCCTGATGCATCACACAGCTGGCCTCACCTGGTAGCCCTGGCTTAGAAGAAACTCTCCCTGTGTCCATCTTTTATGGATTTTGTGGGTATTGAATGTGAAGCTTGAATAATATCCATAAAGAACACTACATGACAATCGTTTCCAGCAATATGCTGTTAGTCTGAGGTTAAGTTTCCAAAGAAATCTATGACTACTGGACATCCACTAGATCTATCAAGCAGACAAAGGTTTTCACAAAAGCTACCTTAACATGAACTTCTATCTCATCCCCTGAATATGTAGACATAGGTCTTGATATGAGTGGCTATCTACTTAACAGCCACAAGCATGGTTATGTTGCTGGGGCAATGTAACAGTTTCATTTAACATCAATGTCAAGTTGACCAATTGTAAAAACAGTAAATCAAAGTGTCAAGTATGAAGATATCAACATTAAAATAAATGGACAAAAATCTCTGTGAATGAAGACAAAATTAAACTGAATCTGGCTGAAAATTCAAGCTGTGATCTACCCTAACAGTTTTGCCTTGGAAAGTGAAACTGTCTCATTCACCATGACGGCTGTCATGCTTTGAGAAAGCACCAACACATTTCAAATCAGAGCAAGTAGAAATTCCTTAGGAGGGCAAATACATTTAATAAATCATGCAGTTCATCAAAAATATGAAGCACTGTTGGCTGTTCAGGCTGACTGGATGAGATGAGTGCTAGATAATGATACAGAAGTGATGTCTTGCTGGATACTGTCTTCCTCCCTCACACTGATGTTCCTTCATCATTGCTTGTAGTAGCCTGGAGAGTAAAGACAAAATACGAGTAAGCATCAGTGAAGTGGTCAACAAATGGTTTGGAAACAGTGCATGTAACCAACTCTCCATGACCGATATCTGGCTAATAAGACATACTAATGTATTGAATATACAATAAAAACAAAAATATTCAGAAGGTTAATTAGCACATATTTTCTCAAATAACTGATGATAATGGTGAGAGGAACATCAAAAAAATTAAGAGACTAATTTGGATGTTCAGGACTAGTATTCACAAAAAACATCCTGGTCAGCCAGGCAGCCCCTATTAGTACAATGAACAAGATATGCTAAAAGGGAATGTGTGCATTCTATTTAACTCATTAGTGGAAGCATTTGCTATGTGAACTGTCTGTACATGCAGTAGTAATTGGCAAGAAAACAAGAACACTCCCGTCACAGAGTGAAAGGATTTCCTTTCAACACTTATCATCACCTTGGTGCAATAACCCATATAAACTTATATTTTCATTGTAACATACGACTGCAATGAGGCCACAAGATAATCTCCATTACATGTCTTTGACCTGAGGTGACAGTAATATGCTAAGGACAGGTTTTTTTTCCCTGCCTTTCAATACATTATCCCTCAGGAAATCAGGTCTGTAATATACATGCCAAGTTTCCCTCTGCTTAAACAAAACTGGCTAAGCACTCAGGATGCTGCTAATTGATTTAAAGTGTATTAATGAGAAGAAAGCACATCCATTTTCTCTACTTTTTTTTTTCATATGTTTTAAATTCTTTTTTTTATGCTCCATCTTTAGCAGTCTCTCATAGCAATTTTGAGGCTTTTCAAATTTTAACTGCTTCTCAGGAAAGAATATAAGTGAAAATATTTTCAATCTCTTTGCAATTGAATTTTACCCGCTAGATAAGCTTATGTCTTTCAGGCAGTTTAACAGAAATGATTAAGACAAATTCTATCTTCTCTGACACTGATCTCAGACTAAAGATTTGTTATGAATGAACTTAGATACCAATGAATTGGGAAATAATAAGAACACATACGACAATTAAAAAGATTCCATCTTAAACATATGAAATTGGTAATGTAAAAAGGGGGCAAAGCTGGGTGGGAATTTTAAGTATTGAGGCTGCTTATTACAATGACCTGAAAAATCTTGTTCAGTCTCTAAAGCCACCTAAAGACATGAATATTACGCCGATTTGCCACGGCACAAAAAGAGAAAGGTGTATAAGGATTAGTAAAATACATCCAACCATTGAAAACTATGGGAGAGGGATTGACCCAAAAAAAAAAATTATTATGATTTTGAACCATCTGTCAGTGTGCCAGGATGCTTTACTTGGCATGCTCACTGAGCTGCAAAAAGGGATTTTATCAAAACCAAAACAGAAGCTATAAAAATACATAGATGTATCAGTGTAAGCCAAATACAAACGCCTATGGATAGGAGAAAATCAAAATCATTTCTACCATTCCAGAGTCACTTAACACTTTGCTGTCACCTCATGAATATGTCTCGTGCATATTTAATTTACCATTGCTGATAAAAAAGCTATACATCTTTGTGTCAATAAGTCAAATGAGGGGACGACATCACTTAAGAATCTTAGCACGGAGGATGGTGAATTCGTTGTTACCTCCCTTCAACAAATAAATACATTAAACATGTTTTCCAGGCATTTTAAATATACACTGGAAAATCGAAAATGCTACGGCAGCAAAGTGTTAAAAGATACAAAAAAAAACATATGAAGGAGAAGTGCATTTCATAAAACAATGAATGTCTCAGCATTTTCATGTGGGCATGTAGGCACATATATGGGGTGTTTACATGGGGAAAGATGTAATGCAACAAAATGTTAACGGTTTTTTTTTTCTTTTGCAGTTTGGCCCCACGAATTCAAATTCCAAAACGGCCAGTCCATAATTACAGTTTTGCGAGGTGTCTGTGAACAATATCCCGCACAGAAAATCCCAGAAGCTGAACTAGAGTATTACAATGCATGAGTATGCAGGTTTCTTGAGTACATAAAGCTGTCTACTGTATTATCTTTACATGTTATCAGTATTGATTAATATAAATAAGGAGATAAAGGCAAACTTTTATACACAGACACTTCAGTCATCATTAGTGTGTATAACATCCTTTGGTAAAGCAGCTCATCAAGAGACAGTGTAACATCAAATTGACATGATCATCAATTATAAACAATGTATACCTGAACTATGCTCATAAGGAATAAACCTCATAATTGTTTCCAAAATTACTGACAACAAAAGCCTGTCAAAATGCATTCTGGTAATAAAAATGTTAATAATAATAACAAGAATGAATGGGGAACAATGGGGGAGAAGGTATTATACTGGTCACTTGGGTATCACAATCAAAAAGAAACTGATTTAAATGAAAAGAAAGAAGAAGATAAAGCAGTGGAGAAAACTTCTGAACTAGTAGACAGAGACATAAATGCTGCATTCTACCAATCCAATTTGTTCTCGACCTCTGATTCTTGTGTACAAATTGTGCCATGAAATGTAAATAACCGTCACCTGTCCCACATCCCATATCCATAGGAACATGTTAAACCTTTAAACCTGAAGTACCAGTAATCATTTTAAAATTAAGCATGTGACAGATTAACCCTTGAAGTAAGATGTGTGCATTGGTTTTAGTTTTTAGAACACCACCTTCCTTGCTTCAGTCACTGTTACTTTCTAACTATTAAACTCTGGTGAAGAAAATAAATATAGCCCCCTCTGAAATTCCAAAGTCAGGAAAACCTCACATTCCACTTCAGGCTCTCTCTCCCACCATCAGATATGAGTATCTCTTTTGTCTCTTTTTGTTATCATCTGGAGTGACTGCTCTCAATTCACAACTGATCTGCTTCAGGGTCTGATAATTTTCACCATTCAATTCACCACTTTTTAACTTGCTGCTGCACCAAATATTCAGTCAAACTTGGTCGTAAAGTAAAAGTGATGAGATTACTTGACCTGCACCCAGGACTTTTCTCCGAGGCCAAAGACTTGTGACTACTGCCAAGTTTTATATTATGAGCAATTCTCAAGAAATATCACATAAGCGCTTACTCTTTTCTAGCTGCTTGATTTTGCCTGGGATTTCTACTACTTCAAGGGTTAGGGAGTCAACATGGAGAACAGCTAGAAACCAGCCAATAGGTAGAGGATTCTCTCACTGCCATTGAAGAGCAAAACATAGTTTTAACCCCCTCCATCTTCAACTGCCTCTCTTTGCTCAAGAGATCATTGTTGCATTACTGTAACTAAATTGAAAATCCGTCAATCTGAATCTTAACTCCAAACTTGAATAAAGTAGTGATTACATCAGTAGACAATATTTAATTTTTGTTCTCTTTATATGGATTTCCCATGGATTTCCAGATGAGTTGTAGTTTTACATTGATAATAAACAGCACCACTCAAGTGTTTGAAAAAATCAGAAGCAATATGACCCTTTAGAAGCATATTTTCTATTTGTACTCTTTGCAGTGTGTAAAGGAGAAAGTTAAACAGATTGACAAATAACAAACTTTGTTCTGGTACTTAAGAGTTCAGACCTGTTGTCATTTCCGAGGTCCCTGCACACATAAAGAGAGATAATTTAAGATTTTGTATGCTGTTCACAAATTTTGTAGGTCTAGGAATTTATGCTCTTAAAACCAGAACAACAGAAAAGGACAGGTATTAATCTCTCAAACCAAATTTTGTGCCGCGCGTAATTTAGAAATGGTATTGTCAATGCAAGGCATAATATTTCAAGTTGATATCAAGTCTTGTAAAACTTCCAGTGTGAATTGATCTGGGCACCTTGAATACTCTTTCCACACCATTATCTCACCATCAGATTTAAACTGGCCATAACACTGTATATGCTATAGCACAGGGCATCCCATCTTATTGCTGGGAGAGGAAAGGGGCGGGGGATATTGTTGTTCATGAAATAAAGGAATAAAGAAAACAAAACTCATGGAGAGGGGTAGAAGGAAGTACTTCACTGTTTAAGCCATCATGGACTTTCATGAAACAACTCCATCTTTAAATATCATCCATGTTGACATACAAAGTCATATTCCACAACTTAGGTCAAATGCAACTTTTGGTCTAGTCTTGTTCAGAATTTCATGCTGCATCCGATGACATCATTAAAATTAACTACATTAATTAATTAACCAATCTATAAATAGCACTGACATGACAGACTGGTGATTTTAGCAAAGGACAGACAGAACTATCAAAATAGACAAAGAGCTAAGATACCAAATGCACCAAAACACATGAACGGCTTTGATGACATGAAAAAGATGAATCTCAGCATGGTGGGTGTTTTTTCCACTGAGAGAGAAAAAGAGGCATCTGTGGACTGAATCTGCTGTGTGAACAATATCTCTCATGAAAACTAATATGTCAATGCACATCTAAAATGTTGATTATATCATTGTGCTGAGTCTAAGAAGTTTGGGAATAAAATTTATACCATGCGGCCATGGACAGGTAATCACTGCATTTTAATTAGCATTTTAATATGATGTATGAGCTTAAAAATTTAGGATCCTGAACATCATGCATGAAATTTGTTCACTTTATCCTTATAAAATGGTTGAATTCAATTAAATTCTTCAGACCGCATTTTTGTGGAATATGACGTTAAATGTCATCGCGGACAATATAACAACATGCTACTGAAATTCCTCCCAATAACAGGAAATCTGATCGCAGGTGAAGTGGGACAGTTCTGAGAATACCTGCTCAAAAGTTCAAAACTGATACTGTATATGTGGTCTGAGTAAGAAGTCCATGCCCAGGCACCTCACTGCAAGCTTAATCTTCTCTCCCTACAAAAGTTGCATATCTGACTCCCATTATTCAGAAACCAATACCTTGGGTGGCTTGGTTTCACAGCTTACAGGAATCATTTTTATTTTCACATCCTTCTTAGGTTTAGGAGGACCTTTCACAACCCACTAGAGACTTTTACAAGCAATGAACAGTGCCCATGTTCATTTATTATACAAAAAAGCCTGGCATTAAGCTTGCAAAGCAAATCATCAGGGCAGATCAGCTTTGGTGAGAGACAGCAGAAGCAGGCAGCTGAGGCACTGTCCAACCTATCTACCGAAACTGTTTATGACTGCACTGGACTGCTACAGTGATGAAGTGACTGCATGTTACTTGAACATGCTTTGTGACGAGAATGTGAATCTCTGGTTTGAAAAGCTTCATGGCGGTATTCGTTATTCCCTAACCAAACTGTTATTTGGTTAGATGTTCCTCTAGACTATAGTTGGAGGGGGTGGGGTGGTTGGGGGAGGGATTAACTTCACATGATTTTGTTTATTGCTATTTAAATACCTATGCAATGTATGTTAAAACAGCTAAAATATTGCTCTACCATATTTCCTGTCAAATCAACTTAAGGAAATGTAACTTAAAATATTACTTAAATGACAACTTTAAGCGCAATTTCTGGTAAGATATTCCTCATTTAGAATTCCATTAGAATAGCCCTCATATGAAAACTATAGTTTCATCAAAATTATTTTATACTCAAAGTCATCTTTTTGATTTGGCTTACAACAACTGCAGTATGGCAAAGTACACTTCAGCATAAAACTTGCATAACAAAGGCCTCATATGAAAAGGTTTTGATGTACAGCCCTTTTCACATACTGAAACCTGCAACTAGACTGGACAGTACTTTTGTAAGCTGTGTACCTTGGACCCACGGTCAAATATTTCAACTGTCCAGAACTTGCACATACTGATTACATTTGGTATGTGGCAATCACAGGGAAAGAGGGGGCACGGGAAGAGGGAAGAGGCGGATGGCAAGTCAGCCGAATGAGATTATTTAAACTGTGTAAAGTTATTCAAAAGTGAGGCTCTCAAATTTAAAGAGATCATCATGCTAGGACGATGGCCCAATGATTCACTGCAGTCCCAGAAGACAAAATGAGCCCCACCACCAAGGTGAAAGCCTTACTCACCAACATGCCTAGCTGTGCCTGAAAGTAGTGTCATCCAAGGATGTGAAATAAAATATAGCACAGGTTTGCATGGGAATGATGGGCAATTCAGGGGAAACGACATCTCTTGATCTAAAGAGTGCGAGAGTCTCAGGCATGCTGGAGAACACCATGCTTAGTGAGGAGGGATCAACACGGTCTACAGTTGACTCTGCTGGTTCTGAAACTTGGGAGTATGGTAAGATTTGCAATTCTAAAGAGCTGCAATTACTGGGTGAGTTTTAGATGGAAAATGCAATACTATGTCATCCAAAATCTGTTCTGTTCAGCATAAGATTCAATTAAGCAGATGATGATTACACACAGTCAACTGTAACACAGCCTCTTCTCCATGCCATCAGAACTCACACTCTCCCAAATTCAGATCGTGAGTTTGACTTGCCACATGAATTGACCCATTCAAGCACAGATGGTCTCTCCCACTGCAAAATAAACTGCCAACTCCCATCCCAGAGACCTTACCTATTTTCTGAAAAAACAGTTTTCCAACCAGAATGAATAAGGAAAATTGCACTTGTTCTATTTTAACTCCTATCTTCAGAATGCAATGCTATGAATACAATTCTGAATGTGCCTTTCTTTCATAAGACTGATCAAATGCCTCAAGGGTCAAAAAAAAAAAAAATCTTCACCACCAAACACTCTCCAGTCTGAGATAAAAAGAATTGTAAGGTCAAGATATCTGACTGCTTTGGCATAGTCTGGAGGTAAAATAGATAGGAAACTCTTATTCAGAGAGCAAGGCGACAGAAGATCTTCATTTCCTCTATAAAATGCTGTTTTGTCGTCAGGCATGTTTGGAACTAATCCTAATTTTTTTATATATGTATTGCATCATTTTCTTAGAGTTCAAGCTGTCGTTATATGAATAGTTTCAGGAGTATGCATGGTCATGAGATCATTCAAGCCACATGGGCATTACTGTTAATTTATTTTTTACCATATTAATAATTTTATTTCATTTGACTAAGAAAAGTTGAGCTGAGAACATGCCAGATTGTCTGCTGCAACTTTAGAGCTGAGCAAGTGGGCATACAGCTACAAGAATGACCAACACTGCATGCCAGAAATACGGCTAATGAAATTTTACTACTGCTCTGTTAAAGAAAGGAGACTGATCCTGATCATACTGTCTGACATCTATGACCTCTAGAAACAATTAACTTACCAGTCGCTCGCTCAGTTGCTTGTTGGCCGACATCTCTCGCTCCAACAGTTTTTGTTTCTCAGCGAGCTTAGAACGCAGCTAGAAACCATCACATCCCATGCAACAACATAAAGGCAAGGCCCAGGGCCACAAAAGCAGTGTTAATGACAAGTGGTTATGCAAAGGGGGTAATATCAGATGTCATGATAAAGCATGGCAAAGCATACTAGTGCCAAATTCATATCTAAGGTGCAAAACTCCTGTAGCTGTCTCTAGCCCTAAGATTCCGGAATGTTGAGTCACAGGGGTGACTGCTGATACTGAATACAAAATAGTGTGTTTGCAGCAAGACTGACAAAGCATTCTGCAGCTGTGAGTACAGCAAATCACATCCTTCTCTATGCATTATACAGTATTTCCTCTTCCTCCCAACTGTGCAACTGCGCAGTTCACTCTCAAAACACCCCCTCAAGAAAATAATTTAACGTGCGCTGATCCCTCTGACTTTCTGCACATAGACTGAGAAGAATTTGAGAAAAATCTGAAATTTACAAATACTGTGTTCATTTTCATGACAAGTCGGGAATGTTGCCCCCATCTCACATGATCTGGCCAAAACACTGATTTCATTGTACCAAGCAAACAGTTTTAGCCCCCCCCCCTCCCCCCTCCCACAAAAAATAACACAAAGACTACATTTTGATAATGATTTTTTTAGAGTAAGCTTTGACTGTAATATGATACACTGACTACATGTATAAAAATGTATAAAAACTCATTGTGAATTCAGGTTACCAACAAGAACATGCCAGTCAAACAGAATAGGATGACTAAATAAGTTCTGAATATGTGCTGACATTTATTCAATGTAGGTGGCGAGGCATTGTTCATTGAATTATATTTTTACAACCAATAAGGCCAAAGAAAAAGAAAAAGTAAATTCATAAGAGCGACCATTCATTCTTTGAAAGAAAATATTATGGAGGGTATGCTTTTTTTGGTGCCTTTTTTCGGTGATCTTCTGAGGATTGACATATACAGGACTTTCAACTCATGAAAACTTAACCCTTTGAACCCTGGGGCCCTAAGCCATTAATGCCCCCTTCCCTGGGCTTCCACATGGAGGCTGACATCTTGGAAGTCCTTTCCCATAATTCCCACACCAAACGTGTCCCTGAATGGTCGTTATATTTAGCACTAAAGTCACGTTACTGAAATGCTTCCGTGTTTCCCGAAATATCGGGACTACGGTGCACAGGAAAATAAGGGGATTCCCTAAATATCGGGATAACGGGTTCAAAGGGTTAAGAAAATCTGATCCTTTCTAGAAGTAATTTCATAAGCTCTTTCACCATGTTTGTCAGTCTTGTGCTAGAAGGAAAGATCTACTGACAAATTAGCAACTGAAAAGATGAAATAAAAGAGAAAGATGTGGAAGGAGTAGGACAGTGATGACATGATGCAATCATGCTGACTAGACATCTATAGTGAGATGTTACCGAGCATTACTGAATACTGTCACAATGTTGTCTACAAATAGTTGGGATAAAGTCTAGTGAATCTCTATTTTGTTAGGTGAATCTAATTACAGCTGTCAGTGCAGGTCAAAATGAATACATGTGCTAATGTAATCTTTGAAGACTTGGGACAAACATCCAAATGGACTGTTCCACTGCAGTCACTTTGCATTCACAATTACCTCAGTACCCTCTTTACTCTGTAGAATTAATCAAGATATATTCCGTGTACGATTTTCTTAAATAATCAGTCAGTGAGTATACATAACAAAATGCATCTCAGGTCATTTTTCTCCAGCATTTTCTCATAATCATCACTTGTAATCACACAAAACATCTTTGAATGAGCTATGTCATCATCATAATTTTTTCCCTCAAGAAAACTGCTGACATGATTAAGACCTGCTATTGAGTAATGAGAGTATCAGAATTTCATATTAAAGAAATTGCTTTATAAATCACTCTGTCCTGCACTGACAGACATGTATAACTATTACTTCACATGTGAGAGTAAGAAATTACAAGGAATAAATATGTAAGTGAACACAAGGAATACCGAGCACACAATATAGTGATGAACACAGAACCACTGATATGCACAAGACTCAGTCTAAACACTTCATAAAGATACGGCTAAAATGCATGCATTCAAAATGCATGAAACGAAGAGCCTAAGTGCACGGAAGCAAGTTCCATATGGGCTGAACTCAAAAGGACTGTGACCATATTAATATGCATTTTTCTAAATCACAATACTTCATAATTCTTCTTCAAAAGCTTTGCAAAGCAGGCATGTCAGTGCTGGATTGGTCACCTTAAAGGGAGGGAGACACAGTTTTGGGATGGCGTTGGGCAGAATGATACAGGTGTAAGAAGGTGAGTGAATAGTTGTCTTCTCGCGAGAGGAGATCAGGGGTTAAAAAACAGGATTGTTTTTTTTTTTTCCACAGCTTGTTAGTTTAGCACAGTGTCAGGAGTAGAAATAGAATCGATTGGGAGTTTTGAACACACCACATTCGAACCTTGTCCGGAACGAGAAGTGGAAAAGGGCCACAAACTTTTGTGAGGAACCTATGACGAATTGGACAACTGTGAGATTATGTACATTACACAGATTAGTGAGTAAGGGCAAGATAAAACTACATCTTCCTGAGAAGTGCTTTGTAATGGGGGAGACTGAAAACAGTGTCTGTTACTGAATTGTTTATGGGTAGAATAACATAGTGAGTTATAAATCATAGGCATACGCATTATGTACTTTGCAATCTTTGGGGACTGTAGTATGACAAAGGTGGCCACTGGGGTCCCAAATGGGGACAATCCTTACCATGCTGAAGAGGCTGTGAGTGAGAAATGCTATGGGTTTAAGACTAACCACTGTACTCATTGTTTGGGGCAGGTGTCTGAAGGTACCTCTATTCTTGCAGTATCATTTGTCTGTAAATGCAATCCATTCTTTCTTTTCTTCTTCTGTTTTAGTATAATTTCAGTTAGCAGATATAAGACCCGCAGGTTTATTATATTTATTAGCTATGGTTAGGGTTCTTTATTCATTCTCAATGTTACGTTGCTATCATCACTTGTCTAACACAAAGTTTTAGCACAGCAAAAGAGTGAACAAGCTCAGAAAAATATCCAACAAGCCAAGAACAGAACAAGATTACAACAGTGAACAATATTTGACTACAATAAGACTCATTACAACACAAACATTTGTAATACCTGTTCAGCTTCTTCTGCTTCTGTCAGACCAGAACTCTGAAAATATGAAAATATTTTTTCAATTTCAATCCCCAAAGGATAGCAAAATGTCACTCATCACTCAATCTGCTTTTTACAGTAATTTCAGATTACCAAAGCAGTCTTTCCTTCAGAAATGATAAAGCTTTCATGCAATTCTGTGCAAAGGAACAATAAATATTTTTTTTTTTTTGTCTCCAATGACAAGTCCCTGTGTTAACAAATTTTCTCACTCTCACCCATATAATGTACGTTGCTTCAGATTAAGTCAGTTGCATCCTCTTCACTATAGCTTTTTGAAAGGAAATGCAGCATAATCTCGCTTCACCAAGAGCACATGCAATATACCACAGTCAACTGCAGAATGCAGGTGTGGACTTGTCAACCCTATCAAGTTCCCATGAGTGACCTTTCAGCCCTTATTCCATTAGAGACTACAGATATGTCACTACCTGAGAAACTAAAAACTAAATACCAGTTCCTGACTACCTGCATGCTTTCAAAGAAACCTGGAAAGCTGCATGATTTAAGCTGTCGAGTCAGCTTGAAACATAATAAAATTTCACTCAAAGCATATAACTACACCAACGTCAACTTTAGAATGCAGCTATTGACTTGTAAACCATATGATCTTCCCACGGGTGACCTTTCAGTGCACTTACCATTAAAAACTACAGGTATGCCACTAACTGAAGTAACAAACTTTACAACAATACTAGTTCCTAATTGCCTGCATGCTTTCAAAGAAACCTTAAAAGCTACATGACTGAACATGTTGGGTAGGTCCCTTTGTTTACTTGTCAAGCAAAATAACATCACTGTTTCGGAAAGCTCAATAAGTGTTCTGACTGCAGCTGTTCCTACTATTGTCTGATTATGGATTCTTGAGCTTTCAGCAAGCTAGAGCACATACTCAAAATGCAACATTTCCTTTCACAAACACTACTTTCTGTATAAACACTGCAAACAAATGGTGATATTTATTTGCATCCTCTACTTAATTAGAACTTGCATTATGCTCTTGAGGAACTGCATTTAAAATGTGGAATCAATGAAATTCAAACCTAAAAACAATACAAGTTACATCTAAATCTCTTCAATGTTGATGCTAGAGCACAAAAATGAAGAAAAAAATTTTATATCTATCTACTTACCACTGACTTGGAATCCAGGGACTCTTGGAGCTTCTTAACCAGGTTTTGCTCCTGCGTGAGGGCATCCTGCCCTGTCTTGATGATTCCATTTAACTTGACTACATTCAGAGACAGGTCCTTGTTTTTCTTGCGCTCTGCCTCCAGCTGGATGCGTATTTCCTGCAGTTCCTGATGGGGAAATTCATATAATTCCATTAAAAACTAAAACATAAGCAGGCTACAGTGTCTATTTTACCATCATATGTGAATATTCAGAAGCGTTTAAAGAATAGTTGCATTGTCCTACAGACCATGTTAAATTATGTGATACTATAAAACAGTCTTTCAAGCGTCTGTCAACATGATATAATATCTTTGCCGGTCCCACCCAGACAACCTACAGGGTTACGTTATGCAAAGTCTGAATTCTTACACCCATTGCGCGCATGGTGGCCATAAGCTTACGTCAAATATCTTCTACCCGCACAGCCAAGCTGTCTAACCAAACCAGTGCTCTGTGGACGGCTGGTATCATGTCTGTATGAATCTTTTAATTCCACTGTAAATGGCAGCTGTGTCGATGAAATCATGCTGAGGCAATAAAAGTGCAGAATACTTTACTTGGCTTACAGGGGCAANCCACCTGCATGCTTTCAAAGAAACCTGGAAAGCTGCATGATTTAAATTGTCGGGTAGGTTTGAAACATATTAAAATTTCACTTAAAGCAGATACACTACACCACCGTCAACTTTAGAATGCAGCTGTTGACTTGTAAACCTTATGATCTTCCCATGGGTGACCTTTCAGTGCACCTACAATTAAAGACTACAGGTATGCCACTAACTGAAGTAACAAACGTTAAAACAATGCTAGTTCCTGATTGCCTGCATGCTTTCAAAAAAACCTTAAAAACCTACATGATTGAACTTGTTGGGTAGGTCCCTTTATTTGTTTACTTGTCAATCAAAACAACATCACTGTTTCGGAAAGCTCCATAAGTGTTCTGATTGCAGCTAAAAAAATCTGTAAAGAGTCTCTCTACAGCCTGTTCATATTATTATCTGATTATGGATTACTGAGCTTCCAGCAAGCTAGAGCACATACTCATATTGCAACATTTCATTTCACAAACACTACTTTCTGTATAAACAATGCAAACAAATGGTGATAATTATTTGCATCCTCTACTTAATCAGGACTTACTTTATGGTCTTGGGGAACTACATTTAAAATGTGGAATCAACTAAATTCAAACTTAAAAACATTACTACAAGTTACATCTAAATCTCTTCAATGTTGATGCTAGAGCACAAAAATGAAGGACAAACTTTTATGTCAATCTACTTACCACTGACTTGGAATCCAGAGACTCTTGGAGCTTCTTAACCAGGTTTTGCTCCTGCGTGAGGGCATCCTGCCCTGTCTTGATGATTCCATTTAACTTGACTACATTCAGAGACAGGTCCTTGTTTTTCTTGCGCTCTGCCTCCAGCTGGATGCGTATTTCCCGCAGTTCCTGATGGGGAAATTCATATAATTCCATTAAAAACTAAAACATAAGCAGGCTACAGTGTCTTATTTTACCATCATTATGAATATTCAGAACGTTTAAAGAAAAGTTGCATTGTCCTACAGACCATGTTAAATTATGTGATACTATAAAACAGTCTTTCAAGCGTCTGTCAACATGATATAATGCCTCTGCCGGTCCCACGCAGACAACCTACAGGGTTACGTTATGCAAAGTCTGAATTCTTACACCCATTGCGCACATGGTGGCCATAAGTTTACGTCAAATATGTTCTACCCGCACAGCCAAGCTGTCTAACCAGTGCTCTGCGGACGGCTGGTATCACGTCTGTATGAATCTTTTAATTCCACTGTAAATGGCAGCTGTGTCGAAGAAATCATGCTGAGGCAATAAAAGTGCAGAATACTTTACTTGGCTTACAGGGTCAAACTTTACTTTTGAATTTGGATGACCAAAACCTTAATTGAAAGCTGAATAAGAAATTGTCAGAAAGAGATGTATTGAGTTGCTGGAACTTTAGTCACATCATCATCAATATTGCCACAAGCCCCTGCTGTTCAGGGAAGGGAAATAATTCTAGACACAAGGGCCATTCTCGGTACCCCAGCTGTTTTTATTGCGTCATATTACACACGCATGTGATAACAGAACAGTGCTTTTTCTTCACCAGATTGTCTCAGTATGCATCATAGATAATTTTCAGAGGGAAAAAGTACTGGAAAACAGAAAATTATTTTTGACGTGCATGTCCAGCGTTAAGGCAAGTCAACCATCACCACCTTAAAAGCACTATTATCTCCAAAAAATGTCAGTATTCGGCAGATGTAGGAGAGAAGGAAGAAGCGGCAAGCTTGTAGGAAGCTCAAGAAGAATACACAATCAACAATAACAGATCAACAACAGAGAGACTCTTCACTCAGTTTTGAATCAGTCTACCTGCCCAAAGAGCAGTTATGTTATTTTCATCAACAAGTACACAGCACCAGAACCATTCTGAAGTCTAAAAGCATACTAATACATAGCTGCTAAATCCAACCATTCATTTAATGCTGTGTCAAAAGGAGTTTTCTAAGAGCAAACTGTTTCATAAAGCTCTTGTGGGCTCCTCGCATATGGATTTTATAGGCAGGATACAACATTCATTCTTTTCTATTACTAACTTCAATAGCAATCATGAGTTTCATACTCTAGATTAATATAATATAAACTGGATCCATTGTTAACACACAAATCTTTCAAAATGCTTATAATATATATCAAGCCATAGTAATAACCAAATCTAACTACAGTGGAACCCGCTTAAGCGAGACACGCGTGAGCGGGACGCCCGCTTAAGTGAGACGAATGCTTGGGGAACGGAATTTTTGTTATTTAAATCTATACATGTGAGCGGGACGGCAACCCGCTTAAGCGAGACGACATGGAACCAGATCTCCATAATATACATGCTGTTTTTGACAGGAATGCTGCAAATTGTCACTATCGTACTATGTCTCAGTGCTTGTTTACCTGTGCCAATCAGCTGAAAACCTGAGAGCTACAAAGAAGCTTGTACCGACGGCCCTGATTACCCCCATTACGTTACGTGAGAAGTGATTGACACTACCTCCCCATAGCCTTCTGTCAGGCAGTTGACCCTTCGGCGCACGCATGGACGGATCAGAGCGGACATTCTAGCCGCTGGTCATTTAACCCGCGCAAGCATCAACAGATCAAGTTAAGTAAGCCCCGCCCCCTGTCAGCCACACTTTATCCTTTCTTCAGCTTAGGCAGTGATTGACACTTACGAGCCTTACCTGCGCTATTGCACAACACTCAGCCNCAAAGAATGTCAGTATTCAGCAGATGTAGGAGAGAAGGAAGAAGCGGCAAGCTTGTAGGAAGCTCAAGAAGAATACACAATCAACAATAACAGATCAACAACACAGAGACACATCATTCAGTTTTTGAATCAGACTACAGAGCACATATTATTATGAACCTGTCCAGAGAGCAGTGATGTTGTTTCCATCAACAAGTAAACAGTATTAAAACCATTCTGAAGTCTAAAAGCATACTAATACATAGCTGCTAAATCCAATCATTCATTTAATGCTGTGTCAAAAGGAGTTTCTAAGAGCAAACTGTTTCATAAAGCTCTTGTGGGCTCCTCTCATATGGATTTTATAGGCAGGATACAAAATTCATTCTTTTCTATTACTAACTTCAATAGCAATCATGAGTTTCATACTCTAGATTAATATAAACTGGATCCATTGTTAACACACAAATCTTTCAAAATGCTTATAATATCTATCAAGCCATAGTAATAACCAAATCTAACTGTCTACATATTAACCAAAACAGTGCTAAGTAAAAGCCAAATTACCTTTTCAACACTTTCTGTATCTACATTTGAAGCTTGCTGGTGTACTTCAGACATTTGCGTGATCACCTGTGTCATAAACAGAGTAAAAGAAACTATTTATTTAAATCCTCTTAATATGCAACAAAATATATAAGCAAAAGCCTTCACTATTACTTCTAAATTCTCATTACCAAGCGCAGTCTTTTTTTTTCTGTTTTCATATACGGGACTTGTTTCCTGGGCCAACTCACTCTATAGTGCATGAAAATATGGCCTCAGCTTTGTCCTGAAGATAAAACCATGTACACATCACAGTTAAGTTACCATGTTTTAAGTCTTTTCTATAGGCTGTGGGACTGCATGATTCACCCTTTTAATTTCACATCCCCCCCACCCCTAAAATACACTGAAAGCTCACCAATCTCCCAATCTTTCCTGCATGTCAAAGTTTGCATTACTTCAGAGAATTCTAAAATTCTCTCCGAACCATTTTCAAATCCCACCCCCTCAAATTTATGCTAAAGAGGGAATGCCTTTCAACTTCTATGACCTAGAGGAAACACTGTGTTTTGTAGCAATACTGCTTATTAGTTGGCTGAGACCCAGCCAAGATGGCCAAAGACAGTGAAGAGGAAAAAAAAAGGAGAAATTTACTGGTTACATTTGACAACCCTGAACCTCCATATTATTATTTTTGAAAACTGAAATTTTTAAGAACAAGAGAATATAAATTTTGAAAAATATTTTGTGGTCATACTACCAGCCCTATGTGAAAAGTGCCATTCATTTATACCACAAAACCTTACATTTCAATAAATCAAGATTTTGCCACTCTCAAAAATTTCTCTCTCACTCCTACCACTCTACAGTGTAAAATTGTTTGTACTGTTTACTTCGGGAATGTATACCTGTTTTTGCTAGATATGGTATTGTAAATGCCTTCATTTTACCAAACAGAGTTCAGTAGCTCAACAATGCTGACCTTGAAAATCTAGAACGCTGCAGAAATGTGAACAAGAGTCTAAAACACCAGTCAAGCCTACACATGGTGACCACCTTCAATTCTTTGTAAACAAAGATCAGATCTGTAATCTCCTGACCCATGCAGAGTTTCAGTTAGAGCAGTTAACATTCCTTTCCATCTTAGACCTATGTAACTTGTTCACTACCTTGACACTGCCGAGGAGGAAATGAGTGGTAATCTCTTGGAGATTTTAAATTTATAGATTGACAGCTGTCTCAAAACCACATTTTGCATCATGTAGCATAATGTTTGGAATATGGGCAAGAACAGGCACGGTCACATCACTGGTACTCTTATAGAGCATAAATATTGGACTTCAGGAAGCTAAATGGTCATTTCTAAAAGGGAATGGTCTAAACAGGTGGCTGCCCAATGTGGAGATGGTCACCAGTGTAGGACAAACTTATGTATTAATGTCAATATGTTAAATTTTGAACTTACAGTCTCCTTCTCCCTCGTGATAACAATGATCTTCTCCTGAGCCTCCCTCAGTTCTTCCTCCAACTGCTCAACTCTGCCCTGCATCTGAAGAAATCAAACAGCATGGAATTCAGTATCAAACTGGCATGAGAACAGTTGATCAAATTTGTTTTGAAACCTTGCTGACTCCCCCGCCCTCCCATCTCCAATAAAACAAAAATTCTTGGACATGAGACACATCTGCAGACTACACTTTATATACTTTCCATTTTCTGATAGAAAAGTTCTTTGCCAAAATTCGTGTCATTTTATTCACAGCAAACTGATGGTCTATGTTTACTACAAATTATCCCAATATTTTAATTTCAATGTGTTTTTATTTCCTCACAAGTTCATGTTTAGAAACATTTTAGTTTCATATGTTAAACACAATAAAAAAAATTATCCAGGCTTTGATGCCCATCACCAGGACATGTGTTGTATTTTGATTTAACTTTTGTTTTTGGGCAGGTCCAGACATCTAAATGATGTCTAAAACTGGCAGAAATCATAATTTGCATTGAAAGCTTGCGGGACGGGTTGTGGGGGTAAAGATGGATGTAAAGGTATGTATTAAGCTTTTCAGATGTCCAGAAACTGAAAGTGAGACACCATAGCCACATCATGAACAGATATTTTATATATATCACTCTAACAGGTTGCTTCAGAACACAAGAAAGATTTTCATGGTGCTGCTTTGAAGACTTCAGTTGGGTTGATGAGATCAGTTCTACTGCTGACCATATTCCCATTAAGATATTAAGAAGCTGTGCCCCATCACAGATAGACATAAGAATGTACAAACGATACATCACAAATCAAGTAAGCAAAACAATTCATGCAATTTAAGTCACACACAAGGAACCTGTTATTCAAAGAAATTCCATTAAAGATGTAATCAAAGAGGGATTAACCCAGCTTGGACCAAGAGATAGATAGAGCACCATATTTTATAAGCTTAAGATATGGCATGCATCCCTCACAACTCATGAGTCTATAAAATACTTCATGTGCTTGCTGACACAAATAAAATGTAAATATAGAGAGTACCATGGCTTATTGAGTGCTATTGTGCTGTCTCTTTCTAAGGCCTGCATAATATATATGATAGTAATTGAAAACTACATTGTTGGGAGTAAATTGGGATACATGCCGTTAATAGGGTTGCTTTGTTTAGACAGTTTCTTGTGCATGAATAGCAGAAGCTAATAGACTCATTTGGAAAAGATAAACTCATAGCTCAGTAAAACATACTACCCAGTAACTGATAGGAAGACTTAAAAAGACTTAAAAGGGAGTGGAAATATCCTTAATAAAGATCATTTGTGTCCTTTCTATTTTAGAAAGAAAGTACAACATCATAAAAGTGGATAATAACAAATAATTTTATCAAACAGGCCATTGCAAGAAACGCTGCAAGAAACTGTCTCACTGCTTCAGGTTATAATGAACAAGAAAATCCCATCTCTAAAGAAAACCCTCAAAGAATGATAATAATAAAACCTGGTGCTAGTATACTTCTCTAGTTTTACCTCGTCTACTATGTTGGTGAGGCTTTTTTCAACACATCGATATGCAAACCCCAAATCTGACAGATCCTACAAGCCAAGACACAGCACAAACAATATGTATACGGTATCAACGAGTTATTTACAGTAAGATGTGTTTTCCACACATTCATCAAAATGACAAACAGGATCATTGAGAAAATGAAGTCAACAGCCAGAAGTTTCTAACAAGTTCATGAAATCTGAAAAGTTGTTTTCATTAAAGCGGTTTATCAGGTAATGTTCACTTCCACCTATTTCATGCCAAATCAACATATTCTGATTTACACATTTTTTTTCCAAATTATTTCAGTTCATCTAAACCTCCTCAGTGGCACAACATGACAAGGCCAAATACAAATGTTGAACATCCACTGAAAATACCATGGAGCAAAATGATGCAGCACCTCTCTCTTTATTGTCACCTTGATGCAAGATTGCAAAAAGTGTCCAGAAAAATGCAGGCACTTTGTTTGTCTTATCCCAAAAGAAGAATTTAAAACGTAGCAAAAGGCGACCGCATGCATGCTATGGTTTGTGGTAGACGGACATGAATCACTTATCTACTTCTCACAGTGAAATAACAGAGGAGCTCCAAAGGGCTTTGAAAACACTGCTTTAACTCTTTCCAACATTCTTGGTATCATATGCCACACCTTGGCAGAATGGAGGGTTTGATCAGCTTTCAATGCAGTAGTGAGACTAGGGGGGAGGCACAACTTCAGTGACAAAGACAGGGAGAGAGAGAAGAGAGGCAAATGTGGATGGTGTATGGAGGGATAGGATACCAAATTTCATTACATCTACTAGTGCACAATACCCTAATCCCACTCCTATTTCACAGTTCTCCTCCATAGTCCTGGCTGCCATATGAGTATCACTAACACTGCAATCTACAGGAATTTCATTCCAAACTCATTCCATATGTTAGAACTCACCTCCTGACTTCCCTGTGAGGCTTGTAACTCCTGTTTCAGACTGGACAGTTCAGTCTTGGTCTGAAAAAGATACAAACCAAATTAAATTACAAACCAAATTAAATTCCTCAGTATTCTAGAATTCACCGACAGAAACAGTGTTCCTGAATATCTGAGGCAGAAAATTTCATATGCTTCATGGGAATTAAGCTGTATGTCCTGAACATTCACAATTTCCCTGAAAAATGGACATGTTTGTCACACTGGCAGCAGCATTCTTTTGAAAGATACTGAGAAATAAAAGACTGTAAAATACTGTTGTGTGTATATGCAGTTGGGGAGGTGGGGTGTAAGTGAGAGAGAGAAATATATGGGGAACTGCTGGAGAGGTGTGAGGGGTAATGGTTGGGTAAAAAAACTTTGGGCTCTTAAAGCACAGCAGACCTATACTATCATTTCTTATCTAATCAAAGCAGATTCCATTCTATTCGTCCTCTCTACTTTAATCCTAATATTCTTGCTGCACCATAAACTTCATGTATTTGCAGCAAAACAAGTTAACCACAGAGAATTTAATAACAAGATGTTAGGATGAGTTTGAAATAATAATGCTAACATCAATCTGACTAATGTGCTCCATATTAGTTATGGATTTTAGAAACAGATCACAATGTGATTCAGCTGTTAAAAACAAAGTGGAGACTACCAGTGATCAGTGTCCTCAGGGGCTAACAGTAATCACTTCAACAGATAGTCTTCAAACACAATACAGAAAATCAAAATGTGTCATTTATGCACTTAAGGACTGAACATGAACTTGTCAAATCTCAAAATCTTTGTAATGTAAATTCTGATCAAAACTATACATCACCACATCAATTCTGAAATGAAACACCAAAGTCACATCTCAGATCTAATGTCTTGGACAACAGGAGTTATCTTAGACAAGACTGTGTCTGAGAAAACTAAGAATTCTTCATGAATACAGCACTTTGCTAAACAAATTCTCATTTAATTTCAATTATTATGTTAAGTTTGACCAAAATACTTTGTTAGAAAATGAGTAATGACATGCAGATTAATTCTTAAAATGCCAAATGTGACTTTGGTTCCAAAACTAAGATAAACCCTTTCATAGCAAGACATCAGAGATATGAAAGCACCAACAAAAGGTTTATAAAGTATATAACAGTGTCACGTGAAAAGGGATCTGCACTGCTTTAAATAAAGACACATACCAAGCCCATATTAATAACAATTCATGTGTATCATGTGTGTATCACACTTGCTAAGGCTATCCAGAGATTCAAACTGTGACATCATACTCAGATATAATTAACATACCCAGTAATTTCAATTTACTGATTTGAAAAAGCCACGAAAAGACGGGGTGATTCAGGAGGCAACAGAAGTTTAACTTTCCATAGAACCCTGCCCATTATTTCTTATCTATGACACAAAAGATCTCTATTGGCACAAAGTCCACTATTATTGGTCAGTCTGATCATTTGCTGGCCTATTATTTCTGCTTCAAAGCAATATGGAGCTGTTGACTACATAAATTGCAACTCTTCAGGAGCATGAAACAATGCAAATGTTGTGATTAAGCAGACTGCATTTAAGTGAAGCTGACAGTGTTGCACTTGTCATGGGAAAGAGCTAAGTGAGAAAAATCTCATCATGTAGTGACTATGAGCTCAAAACTGATGCAATCTAGGCTGTCCAAATCCCTTTTCACAAACTACATTCCACAACAAGAATAACCAAGGGAAATAAACTGCAATAAAGACATATCATATGTACCTGTGTAAGCTCCGACTGGGCTGAATGTAGCTTCTCATTCCAAGTTTTCTCCTCCTCCCCAACTTTACTCTCTAACTCTTTTAATCTATCCTCCTGAAAAGGTGGAGTGATGGATGGATGGAGAGACAGGTGGAAAGGGTGGATAATGGACAAGATGGACAAAAATCATAGGGATGAGGAGTGGTAATATTGTTGATATATGAACACTTCTTTCTGTTATCATTTGAACAAATTCAATATTATGTCTGGATGCATTTACAGGCAGAGAAACAGACAGACAGATAAAATTAAACCTGGAAGGCTGATAATTCTGAATAAATTTACCACCTTTAGCACTGATAATGAATAGCTACAGATTACAGTTTGGGAAATTTACAGATCAATGGTGATACAAATGATCACTGCAATGGTACATATCTGCTATTTATGGAAAAAAAACAACAACAAACAAACTTATATGCAAAATTCCGAGCCACTTCTGTACAGAGCTTGAAGTTGTTTATATTTCCTTCTGGATTATTTTCTCATGGCTGTTAAGGTTTCCCAGATAGCAAAGTCTACGCCCCATTGATTAATTGACACAAAAAGGTGCAATACAAATGCCTTTCCATCCCCTATAGATTATGATTTTGACTCACAGTCTTTTCCAATTAAATGACAGATATGTTGCACGTACCATGCATATTCTTTGCTTGATGAGAAATTTCATTTTTTATAATTGAAAATATAATCAAATGCAATTAAACAGTCAATAATAGGGCAATAAGAAATGATACATGTCAAGAAACCATTCCACAGTTCCATCAGAATTCAGTGTAAATGCTAATATATAGTTATCATGCAAAAGAAATCTTGCTGAAGGAGATTTTCCCATAAACAGCTGGAATTAGATAAAGGAGGTATGGATGTCAGTGCATCCTTTCAGAAGAGAGCAGGTGGCAACTGAAATTTGGAACAATTAAGTTTCTTAAATATGGTCACTTTTAATGAAATATAACTTGTGATGTACAGAATGCCTAGTCAAAAAGAAAAGAGAAACCTAACTCTGAAACCAAATCTAATGTAAATCTGATCTTAAGCCACTAGGAAAGTCAGTGGTAATGAAACTTAAGTGGTGAGAGCGAGTTTACAGTTTCTTCTCAGAATGCATCAAGAATTAAATGAATACTGAGAACTGTGAGCCTCATACAAAGCAAAGGGAATTTCTTTTAAGAAAAAGGAAACAAAAAGATCTTCAAATGATGACCCAACTTCCCAAAGCATTGATGTCTTGCAGCCAGTCACAAAGAGGTTTACAACACTTGAAGACTATATGAAACTGATATCAGATGAATCATGACGGCTGCTTTTGTGCAATTTTACTGGGTAACAAAGCCACTGAGGCCATCTTTGTGCAATGAAGAAAATTCCCAGAAATCAGAAGTTAAAGAACAATATTGTATTTTATGTTACATTTTTTAAAAAAAAACTGAGAAATAAATAAATCCATAACATCAGTATTTTTGGAACGCTTCTATCATTTTTCCATAATGATGCCTCTGTTCCTATCACAGTGACATAAGCCTCATTCTGAATGGCACACCTGCTCTACGTAACAGTCCAGCCAAAACCATCTTATGCTTCATTTTCCTCAATCCCTCATGCATTTCAACCATGAAAGTACCACATAATGACCCATACAAAAACAGAATGAAACCTTTTGTATCACAATATGCTTGATTGCCACATCCCAGCAGCCACTCTCACCAACTGTCAAATTTAACAACAACAAAATGGCTCTCTTGCTGACTTTAAGTTAAAATCAGTCTCTTTACTTCAAGTTGTATTAACAACCTAGTTTCGTACCAAATCAATATGATAATTCGTAACCATATTTGTCATGGAATGCCTTAATACCAGAGTTCTGCAGTTCTTTTCAAATACTCTTATGAACACCTCTCATTCCTGAATTCTGTGATTCTCTTTTCTTTGAATTTTATAATTCTAATTCATCCGAGCATAACATGTTAATCACAGGGTTCCAAAATACCAGCAGCTGGTGAATTTGATGCAAAATGGCTGCAAGACAACCAAAAGCAAACTACTGCAACCCAAATTAGAATTCTTCTTTGTCCCATGATGAAAATACGGCAAAACTTACAGTGGAAGACAGCACCCTCCTGTACTCTTGCATTTGGTTCTCTTGCTCAGTAACCAAAGTTTCTAATTCTTCTATCCTCTGTAATGATCCACTGTCCTGTTTGGATAATGTAAAGATAATATGGGTCACAGAGTATCTATATGCAAAATAGAAATCAGCATACAAAGACTTCATCTCAAACACAGTAACATGCCGGTCTTTCTGGCAGAAGACAAACAATATATGCGTAAAACATAAAGAATCTGTGAGTCTTGCATGGAAGAAGATTTACATGGGTTTATAGACGTAATCTAGAATCAGGTTCATTGTCCTTGCTACAAATTCCATATTAACAGTTATTGGGTCTGGTGAAAGTTCTGCAACCAACTTTTGAAATAACAGGATATATTGCATCAGACAACTGACTGCTGACAAGAAACATGAACAAAATCCTAATATCACAATAATTCAATCAATGGAAATTCCACTAACTGCGTCACCAGTTATTTACTGTTACTTCTTTGCTGTGAAACTTGATGACTGACTGCTTTATAATATACAGTATATCTATTATATGCACGTGTTGTATATCCCAGTCCAGCAGGGAGTGACGGGTACATACTATATGCCCTCCACATTAGCTGCAGTGGTTGGTTAGAGCATATTTGTTTGACAATCACACCATAAAAGATACCCATTCAACATAAATAAAAATTCACGTATCCATTAATGAAAAAGATGTAACAGGCCTAACTTAAAGGCAAGATGATAGAACAGATAGTGAAAGTACGGGAGAATTTACTGAACTTTGTATGGCATCTGTGAGCCATTACACATTTCGTCCAACTATACTTACTGGCTGAGACTGAGACTGTGCTTGCTTGAGTCTCTCCTGCCACCGTTTCTCCTCAGCATCTATACTTTTCTCTAGCTCACGGACTTTGTTTTCCTGTGATCAGAGTACAAGATTTAGATGATTGTTTTGTTAAATTCAGATGGTATCAAACCTTGTTCTAAGTAAATTTTACTGCTTTGATCTGTCTATCCAACTTAATTTTGGAAAAAGGTTTATGTTTCACTTCTCTCCTCCTTGACTCAAACTCTTGACTGATCAACAATCTTCATGTGGAGTAATCCACAAAGTATAAGGTGATGTCTTGGGTCAAGAAAATGGCTTCATTTAGCTACCAACAGGTCACGTCCAGCCTCAAATGAGCCTCAATACTACTGCCTGACACTGGAAATCCTAATCAATCTTTAAAACAGGACTGCATCCATATGCACAGCTCAGTTTTACTGAAACACTTGTCCGTGTCACTTACTGTTTCTGAGACAATGCTGCGGTAGTTATCCACCTCTGACTTTAGCCTGCTGTTTTCATTTTGCAAAGTTGTATAATTCTCAGAATCAATCTGCAAAGACAAAATATGGATAAGGGAATGGGTCAGTGTCCTCAAATTTTACTTTGGGAAAATGTAAGTGGCATAATTACCTTTACTTGATAAACCATATACTGTGACAAGTAGTGATGAAAATTGCGAGCTAATATAAAAATTAAGAGCTTTTCTAAGAATAAGGTACGTACATATGATAGTTTATACACTACTGTATTTACCATATAGTATCTGCCGTGACACTATGATGGCTGAGAGATTATTGTGATGCAATGGTTTAGTATGTGATGAAATATATATCCTTTGCTGCATTATCATTCTTGTGTTACTACCATCTGATTTGTTGTGAGATTACCATTTTCTAAAGGTCACTTACAATGGATGTAGATTTGACTGTGTATATTGTTAACTCCAATGAGAATTATGCCTTTGATATACATACAACATTCAAATGTCTGAGGGCTATAAAGGAACAATGAAGAGGTTGTGACACTTCAACCTAACAGCCAATTCCTAGGTCTGTACAAATGAAATCAGATATACAAATCTGATCATCCAACGGTGTAACATCTTTCCCAGAGGACAGCAGTATTCTGATCACAGGTCATTTCACTGCTTGATCTCTTCACAAAAATTCCATAAAATCAGTATTTCTTGAAAGATTTCTCTGATGACGGAGCAAATACAATGCTGATAATCAGAAACAGGGTGGGACCAATCAAACTCCACAAAGAAAGCTGTCAGTACACTCACCACTGGTGTGGAGGACTGGCTGGATTTCAACTGGTTGTTTTCTTCTTCAAGCTGTTTCAACCTCTCGCATTTTGCATTCTGAAGTAAAATACAATAATACTGTTTAGCACTTAAGAAGTAAGAAATAGGACGTCTAAAAGTGACATGTTTTACCATTCATATGCCTTCACATTATATCTGGGGAATGCTGAAGTAAAAATTTTAAACAGGAGTTCCTCCTTTTTTTTTTCCCAGATGCATCTGAATTTTTAGACTTTCTAACAATTATTGACAATTTTAAAGTGACATCCTATTGACAAAAACTACAGAAATGTCCATATCACAGGATAAGGTCTGAAACTCCAAACTTGTACTGAATACTAGCAACGCTGGTGGATTGATAGTGTTTGTAACTCACCAATTCTACAAGCTGCTTTTGATGGTCATCCATCTGCTTGTATAACCTCTGGTTCTCTTCTTCCATTTCTTTCAAACGTTCATCTTTTGTATTCTGGGGAAAATGTGTTGGTGTGTCAATTCTCTATACACAGTAAGATGGGGCAATTTATAATCCAATCCAATCAGACTTCACAGACTGGATTTAAGCAGAATAAAAATGTCTGTTGCCACCATTCTTGAGAAAGCCAAACCATTTTGGATGCATATTTAAAGCCCTGATATATTCTTTTTTGTTATTTAAAAGTACAAAGCAAAATCCACAAAGAAAACAAAAACTCCACGTATGTGAATGGTTGAAACTTCATATCACCATGCATTTCATTGCCCCGCTTCACATGAAGGTACTGTTACAGTGAAATCTAGCACACACAAAAAGCACCCATTATCAACTTACCATAAGACTAAGGTTGTTTTTGAAGACCTCAAGGTCACTTTTCAATCTCTCATTTTCTTCTGCTAAAACTGCTGTCTTTTCTACATCTGATTTCTACAGAAAAAGGGAGCAAAACATTAAAAATACAATAGCCTGCAGCCAAACATTCATCTAAATTGCAAAATACTGAATCTCCTCGATGATCATATAGCAAAGCACAACACATGTTCTATATCAGTTAGTCAATGATAAATACCTGTAATTCAGTTTCACTTTACAGATGAACTTCAATCTTTGTTTTATTTATAATAATTATTTCATGTTAGTCATCATTTCTGGCCTGCAATGGCAAACAACATATCTGCAGTTCTCCTGCATTTTAAGACTCCTATTTATTTTGGCCCACATGAGCCTATTTTAAGTCTTGATGGCAGTTGAAACACATATCAGCTGACAGTCTGACTTTTTGACATTCAATAGCGACCTGTCCAACACTGCCAAAGGCAAAGGCAACAGGACATACCAGTTCACTAGGCAATGAGGCGTAACTACACAGTAATGTAGGTTTGCCGTAAGAGGGCAGATTTGTTCAAAGAGCTGAATAAACATCTACAAACTCTTATTTTTGTCCTTGTGGCAATTGTGATTTGGACAAAGTATTTCGTAGTCATAATATGCTGCCATCCTTACAATGTAAACAAAGATTATTGTAAATCAAAACAAAACTAGTTTACCTGTAAAGTGATATTTTTTTAGTTACAACTGAATGTTATGGCAAAATATAGGAGCATGTGATGATAGGATTAAAATCAACGACCTGCTGGCACAGCCTCATTATGTTAAATTATGTTGATAGCCTAGTGCTCTAAGTCCAGTCCACTATTCACCTGCCTCCCACAATATTTTTGATACTTTCATGTACTACATCCCATTAAATTTGCTCCTATTTTCATGGGAATATGTGCAACACCATCAAAATTATACCCTGTCTGAGACAGAATGCCAGAGGCTCATTTAGTTCATTAAAAGAAATGCCATACTTACGTTTGGAATTTTCTTTGATGCTTGCTTTTCAAATGCAACCACCCATTCCTTGTGAGGCTGAAAAATTTGAAAAAAAAGTAAGAGCATTGTCTATTTGCTTCTGTGACCTGTCTTCTAAACTATCATATACTCGCATTAACAGTAATCTTTGGCCTATAGAATCATTCCAACTGAACTTGCACGCAACTTACCAATTTGTCTGAGACTTGCACATCTGGGAATAATCGCTGAAAGACTGATTTGTCATAGGTTTCAATCTCAGAAGCTCCTGCACTGCTCAACTCCTGAGGCAAAAAACAACAGATATATATATATATAAGGAAAAACATAATTACCAACATTAACATGACAATGACAAAAGTGAGACTATATTCTTGGTAATAACTATAATGCTAGTGAAAATGTCTTTTTTCTTTTAAGTTCAAACTGACTGCTGCTCAAAACTGCCACTCACTTAATTAATTTGACCATTACTTGTGTGAAAATGCTACAAACTTTATAGTTTTCTCATGTCCAGAGAAAACATCCAATTTTCGAAACTACTATTGATCACAAAACTTTAAGTGAAATAGCAATGCTACAATATTATCAGAATTAAGATATTTACTTTCACATGGTTTTATTAGTGATGTATATAAAACAAGATGACTATTTTTAATAAATGTAATGTTTTGATTCACATACCAATCCGGATTAATAAAGTAATGGATTTTAAGCAAAATACGATGGCAGCTACAATATACAGTCGACTCCGCTTAATCGCCCTTCGCTTAATCGCCTTTTCCGCTTAATCGCCTCGTTTACCAGGGAACCGAATTTTTTCTATATAAAAGTCACTGGATAATCGCCTCTCATTCTGGATAATCGACCATTCTTCAGTGCCCATGAATTCAAAGATCAGCAGTTGAAGGGCTACAGTTGACAAACAAATAATGTAGACAGACAGTTTAACTGTGAGACGGATGGCAGACCGGTTGACTGAGTGACAACTGCCACCCCGAAATAGGTGTGACAAGCCTTTCCTCTCCACCTCCACTTGTTCCCCTTCGTCCCACGCTACGCATCACCGCCTTCGCCCATCCGATAATGCTAATGCGCCGAAAGCCGTGGTATGGTCTCCTCCCCCCACGCCTTGATTGCACCTGTCTGGTTGATTTTGGTTAGATCAGAGAACGTGTCATGTGCATGAACGGTTTACCCCGACCATGCCATCTTACTCCTTATTGTCTGCTGGGCTACTGCGAGGTGGCCAATGTGAGAGACCGCGGAGATCAAACATTTTGTGCGCTACAACACCATCAAACTCGAGTTTGTCCTAAGTCTGGCGACAAGAAGATGTCAAAGCACGATATCAAACCACGACATCAAAGAAATTTAATCTCCTTACCAAAAATATGGCCGAAATTACTTCCTCCGCTTAATCGACCACTTTTTCTGTGATCCCGAGGATGGGCGATTAGGCGGAGTCGACTGTACTAAGAATGTGAAAAAGAAAGATAGTCCATGAGTATGAATTTACTGGCCCCCTTGAAAAAATCATGTGTTTCTGTAAGCTAAAACCATTTCTTTATGTAAGCATCACAATTCATGTGACAATGCGCCTGTGAGCTTTGAAAACATTTTCAGACAAAAAAACACATGATATGGAAAGAGAGCCACAAATTCATAACCATAGATAGATGTATGCAGAGGTGTCAACACCTGCAAGGGTGTCTGATTCCGCTAATGAAATCTATGCTTATTTAATAAATAGTGCAGACCTGCCAGAGAGTTGTTTTTTTTTCCGGGATATTTTTTCATCAGTTTTACAAACATACAATTTTACAGTTTACTGAAAGGTTTGATAAAACATCTGTGACTTTGTTTCAAACTTTGACAAGAATTAGTCATTCTTGACACCTCTCATAGATGGAAACCAAGGGCAATTCAAAGAAAAAAAATGAGAAACAACAATTAATGAAACTGAAAAGGAAATAAGACAAATGAAAATGTGTTAGCCCAAACCATTTCACTCATAAAGAGCAAATTAATAATTTTCCTTTGCCATTTTAAGTTTTCTCTCCAAGAAGTGTTATGATTTGAAGATGATCATTCAAAAAATTTTTAGTTTCAGTATGAATTCAAGAGGTGTTATGATTTGAAGATGAGCATTCAAAAACGTTTAGTTTCAGTATGAATAATTACAGAATGACACATAAATGAAATGCATGAATGCATGTTTACACAAAATATTTACCCTCGCAGATTTCAAAGCTTTATCAACTTTTTCTGCAGAGGATTTTTCAGATTTTTCTAAAGCTTCCATTGCCTTCCAATTCTTTTCTCGCAACTCCTGAAATTGCATGATGAGAAAAAAATATAATTTTATTGAATGCTTCAATGTTCTTTTCTAGTCTACAGAGAAAATTTTGACTGAATGAATAACATGAACAGAAGCTTTTCTTGAAAATGTGAAATTAGTTAAATGTAAGGTTAACTCTGATACGGGTAATTTCTCAATTAATGCAGATTTCAACCACTTTTTCTCAGTAAAACATTTTCTATAAATACACAAACACATGGATTGACACAATAAATAAATAAGCATCTACCTTAAAGTAGTTGCATTATTATTCAATGCAAAGATCTTCATATTAAAAGGCTTAGGTCATTTACATAATCACAGCAAACCATGCTGTTACAGACACCCAGTATATGCACAAGCAAAACTTTCAGACACTATCATGATTGACAGAGCACTTACCACAACACAATCTGCATTATTGTTTTTACAGACTGCTTTAAGAGAACACTATAATCTACTCTACAGTGAGGCAGGTTTCAGCAGAGAACAGACATGTCAAGGAAAAGAAGAGAATGTCAATACTGTCAAGTCTGCTTAATCACAATTTCACAGGAGCACCAAAAAAGTTGTAATTACATGGATGGTGTGACGACAAAGCACTGGTTATTTTTGGTATTTTTTCCTTAAATATTCTTTCATCTGAGAAAACAGGGATTTTTGTGAATGAAGCAACATTGACTGTACTGATTTCTTGGCCATTATGAGAAGAGACTGAATATAAGACAAAGACTGATATGATAAAAGAAACAAAGGCAATGGGTGGCAATCTCAAATAACATCTTGAATACAGCCTTCATTCATCACTGGCCATGTACAGAAGCTGAAGCTCTGCAGAGACTGCTGTTTAAGAAAACCATTCATACTGTTTCAGGTCTGTCTACATTTGTGTAAATATATGTGATTTATCATTCACTGGTGCAAAACATAACACTACCATTACAGCTACAATGTCGTTCAGAACTAGCAAATGATATGAGCCCAATCCCCCACATAAAACCAGGCCTTCAATGACATATGAAACGCACAAATATAATGGGCTATTTCTAGGCTATGACCTTCTCCACCTAAATTCCCCCTACTCACTCCATCAACAACTATCTCTCCATACAAACAAGCCACACTTTGTCTCCATATATATGTACAGGAGTGCTAGGACTAAACAAGAATTAATGTCCCATTTATGCTTCATACTTTAAGCCAGAAATAGTATAAGTTAGGCTGTTGTTTTCTTTTATCTCCAAGATTTGTTTCTGTGCGGGCCATCTCCTGTCATCATGAAGGTGATTTTCATACAACTGTGGCTGTCAAGTGAATATCTAGCTGGGTAAAGGAACCAAGGGCACAGGTTACATTTTCCTTTTTGACCCTCAGCCAAATCTTATCAACAGAACAGTTTATTAACAGCATTTTTATCAACCCTTGGGCTTAGGTTTTCATGAAGATAGTGACAGGCTTGAGTGTAAAATATTTTTGGCATTTTGTTTTTAACGCATCTTGCATATTCTGCTGCACAACAATTGCTTGTAACTGCTTATCAGTAATAAGACAGATTGAAGATAGCAAAATTAGGTCAGACGATTTGTTTTCTCGTTTACATATACTGAACAGCTGCTGTGTGGGCCAAAGTGGGTCACCATGCAGATCACTAACTGATACCTATTAACCTCAACTGTATTCTTATATGGGAAACAAATTCAAGCCTAAGTTCTGATATGAAAAGCATAAATATCTGTACACTAGCTACCTACAGTAACAAGTGAAATATACAGAAATTCTAATTAAAGATAAACTTCCTATTAATAGTCAGTGATGAATGGCTGACCACACTCTTTTTTACTGATGCATACTAAGATGGGCATATGATTCCTACCTGTAAATCATCTTCAACACCATAGCCCTATTCAGCTCCCTCAACCACTACAAGTGCTGACAATGTAAGCCACACAACTAGCACCATGCTATACCCATTGAGCAGCCATCAAGACTTTTCTATTAGGGCAAAAAGACCATGCACTTCTGCATGCAGATTCTCTCGCCAGCAGGCCACTTATTTTTTTTTTTTTTTCAAAAAGCAATTTTATTTTCACTCCATCTCCTTCTCAGAGGCCACTTGCAGGAGTGCATAAGTCTAACATTACCAGAATGCCATTTATGCCACCATATTCAAAGCCCACACAGAAGTGATGAGGATTTAGCAGACAGAAAAGTACTGCCTTACAGGGCCCTCAGAGGGTTAATGCTAACCTAGATCTGGGACTTAAACAAAAATCAGTAAATTATCAGCCTCAATGGGAAGCTTATAAGACAATTTTGATTTCAAATTTTACTCAACTTTATCTCTTTATGGGAATGGAAACCAATACTGGGAGCATTCATTATATGGCAGCACTACATTGTGTAAAGAGAGTTTCCCACATCAAATCTGAATTCCTCTGCCACTCACATTGTTCTTGGCCTTCTGCTGGGTGAGCTGTTGCTGAAGATCAGTCAATTCTGCAGCTTTAGTGTCCAGCTGAACCTGCAGATTGGACACTGTCGTTTTCTGAGTCTCAAAAGTTGCTGTCAGGTCAGTCAGCTCCTTATTCTTTTCTGAAAGGCTGCAAACAGATGTGATGACAAAACATGTCATGTGAATCTGTAAGTCATTAAATCAAATTAGAAATTTCAGTGAACCTTCTCAAAACTTTTGCTGCCATACAGTAAATATACCTGGTCCAATCTCACATATTGGGGACACATGCAGTATTTGAGACATAATGCAAGAAATTCATGCAAAAAGGTTTCAGTTAATACACTTACCGAAATCCAAATGTCTCATTATAAGCATCTATGCAAAACTGTACTTGTATTACCAGTAAAATTACTTTTAAAAAAGTGCTTTCAGTTCACATCTATCGTGTTATATGCAACAGCTTCAAGCTTACAACATTCTCAAGTTCAGACTTCAGTAATCTGTGAAGAGGGGAATTTACCTTTCAGTACATAGTAAAAAAAACTGCCAAATTCCACAAAGGAGTTGAAAAATGCTTTTACATAAATCATATGTTCCAAGCTTTTAAGACCTTGATTGTAAAGCCTAAGCCTTTTCAGAACATAATGGATCTGGTTTTGGAGACCTGATTAATTAAAATAACCAAGGCCTATGAATTTCTTCGGTCTCTCTGAAAAAAGCCTCAGCAGGAAGAGTCAGCCAGTCTCTTGGATAGGTACAGGGCATCTAGAAGTGAAGAGTTAAAGGTGAGGGGATAAATTACAACAGGTCCAGGGAAACAAAGAAGACAAAACTGATTTGTTGAACTTTGCTGAGCCTACTTTCCATATGACCACAAAGACAGGAGTAAAATATTCTACAAAAAATCAAAGTGGAAAATATGACCTCTAGCCCTCCTTGTTATGTAAGAGTCACAAATAAGTCTGATCAAACTCACATGCTTTCATGTTCAGCCACTGGTATGCTTGGTCCGTTTTCATGAATATCTCCATTGGAAGATGGGGCTGGAGCAGCACGAAGTCGCTCATTGACCACTTTGTTTTCATCTGACAGTGTTCTGTTCTCTTGGTGCAGACGCTGAAATCGATTGTGTGATTAACAGAGAAGAAAAGTTCAGATCCCTACACATCAGTTTTCACATTTGCTCCTACAGAATAATATTCATACTCCGACCTTCCCATCAGACTTTTACTCATGAAGCACTAACCCTATTAAAGACATATGAACCTATCATGAAATGGCTTCTTCTTCTCCTTCGTTGATCAGATTGAGATGCCTACCTGCCTCTCAAATAAGAGCTGCTGTCTTCCTAAAACCCCGCCAGTAAGTTATTCTTATAGAGTGGAGGGAGTGAGCAACATAACATTTCTGAAGCAACTATGTTGGGGGCAATGTTGAATATCATGTTCTGCCATGAAGTCCTCTCGTCCCATGGGGACATTATGAAATGGTATCATGCCAAAGAACAACAGCCTAACACTTCCTATTTCATCAATTGTACAGCTTCCTTTTCCAGCCATTTATGTTAACGCAGCACATGTTACTAACAGTTTATATTATGCAACAAGCTAATGCAAAACATCTGCAATTGTGACAGCTGCGACGTTTAAAAAAAAAAAATGGAATAAATATAAGCGTACAACATGAACATTAAGGCAAAACATCTATGCAAAGTGGTTACGCACCATGATCTCTGTATCACTTTCACCTAATCTCTGAGACAGATCAGCCAGCTGTTTCTCCAGGTTTTTCACATTCCCTTCCAAATCAGAGCGCTTTCGTTCCGACTCCTGTGTCCACAAAACATATATGAACCTAACATGTTGCAACATGAAAATTCATTTATTAACCTATGTTCTTATTTGAAGGGCACAGGTGAGCTCAACATTAATCACTACCTCATGTACCACTATCATATGATAATTGCTGGATGCCTAATAAAATTGAGCAAGACTGTATACTGTATGTATACACCTATATCTGTTGCTGCATTCATCAACACAAAATATGGCACTCTGATAATAATAATGAAAATCCAATCCTCTCTTTAAAATCTAGTCTCTAAAGGACAGCAAACTACAGGTGTATATTACACTGACAACAAGCTAGAAAATATGTTATTTGTTTATGCACAAACACCTACTTCATCCCAAAAGCCTAGTCACCTGGTAAATATAGATCCATATCGTCACAATTTTCACAAAGTGACAAATACTGTAATTTTTGGGTTTTCGTTTTTTTGCGTTAAATTACGTTGTCATAGTAACGATACCTCTGTAACCTTGAAGAAGCGCTGTGTGCTGCTCTCTTCTTTACAGTTTTCGAGATATTAAGTGTCAAATAAGAAAAATTCTTAATGCCTTTGAATAAATGGAAGTCTTTAAATTGCTCTCCAGAAAAATCATGATTTCGCTCTTTTATCACTTTGCAAAAACTCAGACGATATGGTTCCCATCTACTTATCCAGTAATAAAAATACTCAATAAATGGCTCTACCTTAATTTTATAACATTCTGTAACACAAACTGAGATTTTTGTAAACACACCGCCATTTTATGCCAAGATACTATTTTCAACCTGAAAAACTCTTTAACTCTTCTGAGCTTATGTTGCTTTCCCCACCCAAATTACTTTATTGGCATATTCACTCACCCTTTACATGTTAATATTCATATTCAAATACTTTTGTTGTGAAACTAGGAATGGCCTAGACAAGAAATTTGACACAGAATATTATTCAGACAGACCCACTGAATCTTCTCAAAAGGCAAAGAAAAGCCCTTTTGTTGGAAGATATAATAAGATATTAGAACTTTCCTGAATTATTGTCTACATGGCAGAACCATATGTTCAGTTATTTTTATCAGTACCTGTTACTATGGCTTCCGTAAAACTCCTTGAAATCCTGAATTTCTTTATTATTTACACAGAAACTCAACTTACCTGTAGTTTGGCTTCAGCTTCTCTGCTGGCATCTGCTCTGGATAGGTGAGACTCCAGCTCCTGTAATTTGGCCTTCAGAGTGCTAACCTCCCCTCTGGCAGCACCCAAAGCACCAGTTGCATCTTGCAAATCCGTGGTCAGGGAAGCATTCTTGGATTCTGCTTTACGAAGTTCATGACTAATCTCCTCTACTTTCTTGTTTGTCATTACATCAACATCCTTCTGCATAAATAAACAAAAAAATACACATAACTTGACTCAGTCCCAAATTCTGCATCAGTTTGTGCAGAATGGTCAACACAAGACCAGACACTAACAACTTTTAAACACACTAGTGCTTTAGATCCACATCATTAATAAAAAGTACATTGGTCATGTAATGACACAATGAAATGTTCATTTTTAATGCATTTTGTGCCGTTCTCCCAATATATGACGACCTGTGATCAGACACTGTGCTCTATACTATGCAAGACTACACATGGTTACAATCAAACAAATGAACATCCTCCCCTAATTTTGCTGGTGATTTTCTCAGGTAACATTTGCCTCAATTATTCTGTAAACCTGCAGCAGAACCTCTCCGTCTTAAACTCTCGGAGACCTGTTCATCATTTTGCTTGTGGAGTGTCTATTATTAAAATTTAGTATGAATGATAAGGGACTCAGGATGAGACCATTACAAGGTATATGCAGTTTTATCAGGTAAAAAGCTTCAAGGTTGTGAGCTTAACTGTATTTAATTTTTCCATTTAGGGAACATCACAAGTAAGAAGAGTGAATTTCATCCTCTAATATATTATTAATATGAAGCAAGATATTAACAGATATATGCAGTCTACATCATAAAAGGAATTTCTAGCTTTTATACACTCTTAGTCATTTTCTAACTTTTCAGCTCTCCGGATTAGTCCTGATTCTTTCCTCTTCCCTGCATCCTTATTTTCACAAACCAAAACTTCAGACAAGTTCAGATAGGTGCCTACCTGTGAGGATTCCAGCTTCCGAATTTTGTCCTCGTACATGTTAATCTTTGACTCCAAACTTTTCTTTGCATTTTCACTGGCCTGAATCTTGCTCACTGAGTTGTTGAGCTCCTTCTCAAACTGTTTCATCTTATCATTCAGGGCCACAGTTTCTTTCCTAAATTAGAAATAACAGATCTAAATAAAAACTGTGTTTATGTGGTCATCAGTAAGGGGAACAGGCAAAAATATGCAGAAACAATCAAACCATTTGTTCATGGGGTAACAAAAATCGAAACAAAGTCACATGGCTTAGATTACTTAGAAGTTACATGAATTTGTAATCATTTAAGAAAATGTACTCATGTAAGCAAGCTGAGTTATTTCATTGAAATGACAAAAGAAATGTAATAAAAGAATATTTAATCCTTCCAGTGTGGGAGACACTGTTGCTGTTACAATCTGATGAGTATGACCTGTAAAAGTGTTGTTTGTGACAATGTTCATGTCATGAACAGGGTCTATGAAGATCACTTACACTTTAAGTGATAAGCTGTCCTGAAGTATCTTGTTTTCCTGATGATAATAAAAAAAGATAAAGAGTAATGAAGAAAGGGAAAGTAAAGATAAACTGTTAACTTCTAACAAGTGTTTTTCACATGCACCATGCAAATCATAAAGTGCTAATTAAATTGACAGAAAATATGTCAGATAGCGCCAACCTTCTTATCAGATTATCGACAATAGGAGCTGCATCACCTAAGGAATAGCCATACTTGACAACACACATCTGTGAGAGAGAAGATGTCCCTATATACAAGAAGTTAAATTATATCAACTGTATGCCCACTTGAAGATCTTGCAGCATTTATGAGATGGATTAATATGAGAACACTCAACACTATACAGGACGTATCCCTCATATCATGCACTTCTGAAACAGAGATTGTGAAACATTCAATGGAGGCCTGTGCCTTTTGCTATCACAAAAGTGCATGAATCCCTTAAAATTTGGGTGGCTATGTTTAAGCCACTGGGAAAACCTACATTATCATACCAAGTATTTCTGTTGCATCTGCACGGGAATTTGTCAGCATTTCCTGTGGAAATTTTTACCTGGTCATTTGGAAGGATTAAATTTCCTGGTGGCACACCAGACACACTTTATGTTTTCAAGGTTTTTGTGACCAGGAAGCCAATGATGAAATGATGAAGGCAGCTGAACAGGGTTCTAACAGTTTAGATGAACCATGAATCTTATTATTTTTCCCTTGTGAGACTAACCCTTATCCCTTGAAAACAGTGATACTTTTGCTCTGTAACTACACATACCTCTGTCAGTTTATGAACTGCTGCTCTGTCACCGCCCTGCTCAAGCTGTCTGATCCTGCTCTGCAGGCTGCTGGTTTCATGAACATGTTGATCATGTGTGTGCTGCATTCGCTGCTGCAGGGCATCCATCTCAGCCTGCTGGTGTCCTATCTTTTCCTGGAAACGCTTTTCCATTGATGTATACTTGGTCTTCTCTGCCATTAATTCATTCCTGAGCTCTTTTACACGTGTGTTGGATGACATGGCAATGTTTTGCTCTGATGATGACCAAAATAAACAAATGTCTATAGATAGAATGATTCTTTTGTACAATTATCATTTCCTAGAAAATCACTTAAGGCTACAGGTGAAAGTCCCAGCCAACTTTCAGGGAGTCCACTTTAAATTATGACTAAACTCTGTGCAAACCAGAAAGAAATGCTGGTACTGTGTCAGATCACAGGAGCTGCAGAATGGTATAAACCACTGCAAAAATATTATTATTGCAAATCCACAGCCCAAATGAAACATACTCCTTCTCTTTGACATATAAAACAATTGTATTTGCCTGTAAAAGAACTGAAAGGGGAATTCAGTACATGTCTCAAACTAAAACTCCATTTCAATATTGAAACAAACAGTGAAACAGCACAAATATGTCTTCTTGATTATTTATACTTCAAGCTAAATGCACAAGGTACTTCATCAGGTAATCATCTAGAAAGGAAAGGTGTGATGACTAAAGTTTCTCTAAAATGCTAGCTATACAAGCGCACTGGTAACACATGCAAATGGTTCAGGACTTAGCGACCACTGTAAATATAATCCTAGAGAATATATCAGAGCTTGACTTTAAATCTTCTCACATACCCTCTTGAAGAGCCCTTTCCTTTTCTTCCAGCTGCTTCTTCAGCAAGTAGACAGGATCACCCTTCTGGCTTTTCTGAGAAAAAAAAGATACAACATGCATACCTCTACAACACCACTAATTCCTATGGTATATTCAACAGCTCCAATGCTGCCACTCAGCTCCATGAAAACACTTGCTTAATTTTAACTGTTGTAATCCACATTTACACAACTCCAAGAATCACAATGACATTACAACTTGTCCGATATATTCTGGTGGCAACATACACAAGTCCAGAAGAAGGAAGGTCAAAATGGCCCCGTAAGTCAAGACTACAAGTGACTAATACAACTTTGTGTTAAACATTCAAGGGTGCTTAATTCAACCTCTGCTCTCACTGAGGGCATATGGGTTGGGAAGTAAATAAACTTTCATTACAAGCAGTAAGGCAACAGAGTTCTTTTCTCCTGAATACAAGTTTTCAGCTCAGCATCACTGAAAAAGAGATTTGTGTCTCAGTACTTCCACATCTTCAAATAAGTTAAACCAGACTTCTGTCATCATAAATTCATGAAAGTCTTAATAATCCCAAGTAAAACATAAGCACAGCAGTATCTATGACATACAATAAAACTAAAAACTTCTGATGCATGAACTTGTTCTGATGCCCATTAGCATTCTGAACACAACTATGCTAAGATACCATGTGTTAAATAACCATATATATCCTTTTATAATCCACACTAAACACTTACAATATCAATGCTCATATCTGCATTCAATTCCCTCTTAGAAGCTCATAAGCTCTTTATAGTACTGCCTAAGTTCCTAGATGCGACCATGAGCAACAGATTTATGTCCACAGGGGTATACTTGAAGTTTGATTTTGTATAAGACAGGGAACTTCTTCAACATATTTACCTTGTTCCAAGATTCTGTAGCTGCAGGACCAGTTGGAGTTAGGCCTTGCCTGTTAAGCAAGATGTCTATCAGGGTCTGCACTTCATTGTCAGAAAGTTTGGCAGTCTTCACGGTTGAGATTAATTTGGATCCATTAAGTGGGACATCATCTGTTAAAATTTTCAGTGACTTTGAAAGGGTTGACATTACATAAAAATACTATTTAAAAGCTACAGGAAATGATGAAGTATGTGATGTCTATCATTAAGTTTGTAACAAACAACTCTGCTTAATCTGTAACTTTTTCTAACAACTTCTGCTTGACCACAATATTTCTCATTTGGCAGTATACTTGATTTTCTGCATAAAAATCTATGAGTAATCACAGAATCTTTTAACAACAAATTTTTCCAAGCTTTCATTGAGTAAACCATAATGGGATCAAGTTTGTAATACATCATACCAACAAAATAAGCTACCATATATCTGAGGCTAAATCTGATATGATACAAGCAGAATTTAGCAGTTACACAAGACACACACTGAGAACGCTTGTGTCAAAGACTGACAATGATTTACAAGGTAGCACCGCTGATAACACTATTGTATGTGATCTTTCACAATAGGGATTTAGAGACAAACTGATAAGCCATAATACTGCTGGAGCTCTCTCTTATCATTAATGAACTTCTCACAGCTCTTGCTAGACTAAAAAGGCCACCTTTCCACAATGCAAAGTCAACAGAAAACTGACCTGCAGTTTTTGCTTTGCCTGAGCGCTTGTCCACGTCATCTGTGCGTTGCTTAGACTTGTGCTCTTCATCTTTTTCCAATTTCTTCGGTGGGAGGTTTTCCTTTACCTCCACAGAAAGCTTTGCCTTGGTATCAGTCTCCTGTGCCTCCGTGGGAACTGCCTTAACCTTCTCTATCTTCTCAACAACTTTTTCATGGGATTTCTTCAGCTCAAGTTCATCCTTTGGTACGATGGGTTTGTGATGAATCTCTGGAGCTTTCTCCACTACAGGTGTATGTTCCCCTTTGTTATGGAGAATTGGTTTGGAAGTTTTTTCTTTCTTATTCCTCTGGCGCACACCTGCGCTGAGCCCGAGAGTTTCAGTTGGTTCAATAATTTCTGGTTCAATTTCAAGATTGACCATTTTGTGCTCGGCTTTAAGTTCTGGCTCTGTGACCTGAGCAGCCTTCTCTTTCACCTTGTCATGCTTCCCTTTTTTGTATTTCTTCTTCTGCTGCTCACGTTCAGCTTTCTTCTCTGCTTTTGCTTTCTCTCTCTCTATTTCTTCTCGCCGTCTTTGCTCTTCCATTACTTCCTCAAATGTTTTCTCTCTCATGGAGAATGCAGAGATGCAGTATATCATCAAAGCTGAGATGATAAAAACTGCGACACCAATCAGAATTGTTGCAACTTCCATCTTGATGATCCTCTGTGTGTACACTTACAATAAATGATTTTAACACTAATCAGACTTGATGATGTGTGGTGGATGAATGCACTAAAATGTCTACAAAGTATTCTAACTAGATCTAGTCACAATTCCTTTGGGACTAAGAAAAACAAAGCAAATGTCAAAAACTGCCTTCAACACTTCAATGGGATTTTCCTTCGCTCTACCACGCCCCTTCAGCATATGAGTTCACTGACGAAAATGACTGTTGCTCTTCCGCATTATCATTATCCGATCATGATCTCACCTGCCGTCGACTGATCTGTGAAAACCTGTGAAACAGAAGAGAATTTGTGAACATACTCATAAAGCTAATATTAATGCAATAAACCTAGGTCTAAATTAACCAACAGTATACTTATCAAAGTTGTCGCCTGCATGTAAAACCCATGTGCACGATCACATCGGCCCTCGGGCCAAGAAAGCACTTTCGGGCCACGACAGCAAGAAGTTGTCTGAAGAGCCGGTGGTTGTTGACACATCACTGCTACAGTCTCCACCAACATCTATGAAGCACATATTTACAAAAATACTCCATAAATACACTCCTCTATTTACACCGGATCGAGCAACTCCTCATAATATCTACCATCTTATGCGGTGCGGTATGCCTCCACTCCCGTCAACGTGTAAAGGATTGATGCCATCAGTAGACAGTAAGATGTGGACTACGAAACTTAGCCTACCCTACAGTGCTAAAAATAAGTTTCTGAAAAACTTCCCGGGCTGAATGTGTAACTTTTTTCTGATTGGCCAGAAATGGCGACTGGCCTTCTCCTTGCCACGCAATACGCATCCTCCTGCTAGCCTACTGCCACGTGAATGGCTCAAACACATACATAATATCGTGCACTCGTGCAGGAGGTCCACTGTCCAGACTAAATAAAAGATTTCTCGCTCTTCCCCTCATCCTCAAACACTATTTTTGTTTTTTTAGTGGAGATGATTTTCTTGGAATGTGTCAGTATGAGGATAAAGCATATTTGCTTTGGTATAATATATTATAGTACGTACCAGTATTGTAGGCAACCGACGGATTTAGATAGAAATCTTTACTTCACTCCTTTCAGTTTCAGTTTCACAAGTGCTAACATGACTCTTCTTCTGACATCATAATCAGTGTATCCAGGACTTATTGCCAGGATATTTTGATAAATGACAAGTAATCATACATGAGCAGAGCATGTAAACAAACCAACGTGTGAGCAATATTTCCTAGGTCACGTGATGGAGCTGAAAATACCTAATTGATAAGCTTCTGTCCAGGCAGCTGTTGAACGATAATTGCAAATTCATGCTTGTACTACACACAAACAAAAAAACAAAAAATGCCGGGGATATAAGTAGTCGCCAGGAGTTTTACTGACTGCTGTAAAATTCTGTAGGTTACCATTATAAGCTTTAGGAGAAGCAGAACTTTCTTCAACAGAATAGTGCGACCAACAAAATGTGAACAAATGCACACGATATATTTTTGGTCCCGGCTTGATCCATCATGCTTTACCAATCCCCAGGATTAAGACTTGAATCCGTCCGCCGCCCCCCCCCCCCCCCCCCCCCCNTTCCCAAGAAAAAAAAATACCCGTGCAATTGCCCCACACCGTTTTGCCACTTTTTCAAATCACAAAATATAGATCTGGATCTGTCAGATCACCATGCGCTTAACATAAACTAGATAGATCTACACATTGATAGATCCCTAGTACAGATCTAGATCTATAGAGTTAGACTTTCTGTGCGACCAAGTTCACATGAGACTTGAGGAGAGTCAGGGAGTGCAAATTTTCCCCAGCACGACCACAAGAGGATTTTTGTCACTGTAGTCTGGACAACTAATTCTATCAAACGAAGAACAAACTAGGGCGAGCACGGTTCCCATAAAACAACACACATTAAGGACACATGGGTTGGTTTGGTATCTGAATTTTTGAAAATCAGTTGTTGTTTTTTTTAAGCTAAATTCTACTCCGCACTGCACGGGTTGCACTTAGTTGCGAGCCGTCACAGTCAATCCCGTGAACAGCTTTGCATTATTTCCATTCCATTGGCTTATAACCTCTCCTGAGGTGGGTCAAGAAACACGCGTGAATTATTCTAACACCTCGAAAATTGAAAGTCACATTAAGCCTAAATTTGATTTTCCCCCGTATGCTGATGAGGTCTGTTGTCGATGAAGTTCTGCATTGGGGCCACTCGAAAGTCAAAGAACAGCAGAAAATACGGAAGGT
>JAWQUT010000214.1:518018-550668 GCA_033807755.1 Ellobium chinense
GGGGGGGTGTAGTGGCAGGGGAATAACTCCAGCCAGGCCTTTAACTTCAAAAATTTGAAATACCCTTTTCTGCATATAAAGCAATTTGGTAGTAATTTCCAAATAGTCCCCCTTTTGAAACTTTTGGCATCATTTTTGAAGAAACCGCCAAGAGACTAACCTTTCTAGAGAATTTAGAGATCTGGGAATGTTGGTTTCTGCCAAGAATTCAGTCTAAGGTTAATGTGGGAACCAAAGACAGCTTGGGGGAGGGGGGGGGTGTGAGGAAGAGGAATAATTCCAAGATCAGAGATTCTGTTGGAAGTTTTGGAAGAGTGGCTGTACAGCTGAATTAGAATTGATAAAAGATCATTTCCCGTTTTGAACAGGCTTGTGTTTCACAGTTCTGTATTATTTCCGTTGTGTTTTTGGGATGATGGAATCATGTGCTTCCTCATCAGTGTGGAGTGCTAGTAGCTCATTTGATTATTAATCGCAATAAAATACACCTGGGCTTTTTTATATTTGTTTCCAAGGAAGTGTTATAATGATAATGTGGTTTGTTTTGGATAGTGAGATGATCTTGCTGGTTATCTTGGCATTGGTAGAATTTATAACATGTATCTCTGTCTCTTTGTCGTTCCCAACAGGCTACCAAAGAAAAGGAGGAGAAAGTAGAGGGTGTTGTAGAGATTCCTAGTGGTGATGCCAGCAAGGAAGATGTGGTGAAAGCTGTAAGCGACAATGTACGGTGGCAGATGGACAGTGATAGAAAGACAACAGAACTGAAAACCTTACAGGGAATGATATGGAAAGATGCATATGAATCTAAGGAAGTGAAGGGAGAGTAAGTGCAGTCATCTCTCAAGTCCTTAAAGTCAGTTGCTTCTAGTTAAGCGGGAATCATGAAGTGGTTAGTCTGATAGGACTTAAATTTTGGCTGTATGTATGTAGAGGTTTAGTCTTCTGAACTGTTCTGGAAGAACATTATGTGTTATTTACCAGAGAGCAAGATGATCTCAGGTCTTATTTCCTTTGTAGCATGATGCAAATTTCTATGCTGTAACCAGCACCAACAGCAAATATGAGCCCTAATTCAGTCCATCACTTTCCACCGAATGGGAGAAATGAATACCATACAAAAGCTCTTGGCATGACACTAGTCAGCTTGCAACTTACATCTGAGACAGTAATAGCATGCAAAAGGTTGATGTGGCCAGGCTCCATCTTGCTGATGGAAGTGCAAAGCTTTATTAAATTGACCCTGAGACTAAATTATATTATACTGTATTATTCAAAAGAAGAGATATGTTTTAAGTGTCTGCCAATATGTTCTTGTGTGGATGCTTGCTTGGAACAATATGCGAAGAAAGGGAGCAACTGTGCATGAAAGTTGAACCGTGTGCATTCGTTATTTGGTTGTTATGTATGTGACTTCTGTTTGTAGACTTTATTATTACCTGTATAGTGTGCTGTCCCATTGCCAGTGTATATACATCTGTTGTTCACTCATGTTGCACAGTTGTGGTCTGGGTTTGAGATAAAATTAACTTATTAAACTTATTAATAAAATTCATGGTTGCCAACTGTTCCAACTTGGCGGGAATGTCATAGGCCAGTCGAAGCAGGACCGGCTCTGAAAACCGGCATGACTGGGCGGAAATGCGTTATTCTGTCCATGAACGGCGCAAATTTAGTGAAGTGCGGCGCGTGCGAAGAACCTGTTTTTTTCCTCTCTGGGAGTAGCGGCACTTTACTTATGAAGGACACATCCTGACGAGGATTATTACATACAGATTCTAAGTAGTAATCGAGTTGCCTGAAGATAGAAATCTAGACAGATTTGGCTGCCGATTCCATAATATCTATAAATAATCAAAACCAGCCTGCATAATTTCATCCCAATTTGAGTAGACTAAGTAAAGTACTGTAGTCTAGGCAACTAAGCACGTTGTTGCCGCTCTAGTATAGTTGCAGTTCTAGATCTAGGTGTGACCGTTTGCCTGAGTGTTTACATCATGCTATCAGGATATGCAAACTTTGGTGATGCGTGCGCTATTGCCAAAGACAAACAGGACCCAAAATGTAGCAATGGCTGGCAATGGGAGTGGAGACGAGAACTTGACAATTTAGGCCGGCCATGGTCTCAGTGGTGAAGAAGCCGTTTTAACCTGGGATGGTATGGTGTGTCCTCTGGGGCAAGATGCTCTCGTACGGATAATGGTGCTGATGCAACCAAAAACATTAGACCAGTTTTCCCGAACAAGAAAATATATAAATATGATATGGATATCATATGTCATTGATATTTGAAAGACTATCTGAAAATGCAAGCCATGCCATGTGAAAGTGTCCTGCAATGTCCTAGCCAGTTCTTAATGATAAATGTTGTTGTTATTAGATTAATGTAACAAAGGGAGGGGGTGAGAAAGAAGGGTATGATTTATGGGCGTTTTTCCCTAGCCACTAAGTATGGCATGTTACATTGACCTGTGGCAGGTGAAAAAAATTTCAGGCCTGAAGTCCTTGAATAGTTGGCAACCATGCAAATTATAATGCAAACATTGAATTCATCCACCTGTTTGTGTGTGGCAGCAATTAGCTCACATCCAAATAGAGGTGATGATGAAGCAGGCAAGACAGTATTAATAAGACAATGTTCGCAAAAAATTGTATCTGAGGCATCATTATTGGCAGAAAGGATAGTTGTCATTTGTTGTCCCCTTCAGAATGCATGTACATCAATATGACCTTAGTTCCACATGGTTCAAAATTGTTTTATCTAACCTCCTAAATGACTAAATTGCTAATATTATGTAAGCTTATGCTTTGCTAACACCACAGAAAAACTAAATTATGTTAGTGGAATTCCTTGTATCACCAAAGCGGCCAATGCTTTATTCCTGATCAGCTGGTCTCCTCTCTCTCTTTTCTCTCTCTCTCTCTCCCTTCCCCCCTACCCACCCAGTTTAAAACTTCTGTTAGTCCTTTTTTTTTTTTGAAAGAATACTGTCGATTTCTTTTGTATTGAGTGAGTCAGTAAACTAAATTTTTAATTGTAGAACTAAACGCACAAACTGTTCTCGGCAGTTTGCAGGTATTGGATGCACTCGACTGGTTAAAGTTCATTTTGTACATTTTAAGTTAGCGCTGGTAAATGATGATCACAATGCATTTTTACAATGTTTGTGGTTCATATGATTTAATCAGATAAAGCCTGCCCTGTTTCATTATTGGAGTTGTTTTACGTTGCAGCAGCACCATTTTTTTTCTGATTGTTTTTAAGTTTTTGTGATGGGAAGATATCGGGAAGAATGCAAGGATTATTCAGATTTGCCCTTTTTTGGTACATTTAAGATTGTTTTGTCTTTTAGAAAGAAATGGCAATGCTTACCACAGCACATATTATAGTAATTATACTGACCTGTGTTACAATAGTAGTATGTTGTGCCATAGATTTGTGTTGTGGCTCTGACTAAACAGTAGATATACAGTATAGGAGAGTAGATAATGATGGGTACATGTAGCTATCATAATATCCTCATATCTATTCTTCTGTTCACAGGTTGTTTGAAGATGTTGGTCCAATGCTGAAAATGTTGGCGGAAGAAGGGTTCCAGCTGTATGTCTTCTCTTCTGGCAGCATCGAAGCACAGAAGCTTTTGTTTGCAAATTCCAGTCAAGGAGATCTAACAGATGTAAGTTCATTGAGCAGATTGTTGATCAAATGAATCTATATACCAGCCATATTGTCATCTCAGTTTACAATTCTGGTATGTTGATTCAGTAAATCCTGGGACCCTTACAAGGTGTATTTAAGAAAAGAGGTACAGGCATGTTAGGAAAAAAGAAAAACTCATAGGAGAGTCAATAAGACATCTTAAAAACTCTTTCACTTCCCTGACTTTGCTTCTAGCCCAAACTGTACTTTTAATTCTGCTCTAAGCACATCTTGAGAGAGTCCCAGAACTGCCACAAGGGATAACCTGATGTGACATTAAAAAGGTCATATGCAAAACAGTTAACAAGCTTACCCCATGCAAGAGTAGCAGCATAGCAACATATCCAAAAATGAATTATCATGTGTTTTTGTATTTCGTAATATACAGTAGTGTATTGAGCACAAAGGACTACATGGCATGGGAAAAAATAGTTTCCGGAATTTCATTTCTTAAAATTTAAGGTTGTAGAGCAAGTTTCTGCTGCGAGAATTATGTAAAAAATATTATCGATGTTCACAATCCCCTTTGGAAAGTTTAGGTTGAGCACATATTACTGGGCCTAGCAAATAAGAACGTCTGTTCATTGGTGTGGTAGCTTCAGGTTTCTGGGACAAATTTGTGTTGGGAGACTAATGGAGCTGTGTGCCGAGTTAAGTGAAGGAATTGTAAACATAATTGATTTCATGAAAGTGGACCATATCTTTTGCAAATTTATCTGAGACATGTTAGGGTTGCATCAGTCAAACATTTTGTATCTTATCCAGTGTTTTCTTCATGTCATATGAGCTGAGGGAGACACTCTTCCAGTACTGTAAATTTGGGGGGTGATCTGTACATATTTAGGGTCTTCTTAAGTAATGCAAGCTTTGGAGTGCATGAAAGAAGGGAGATTGTATGCATTCAATAAATTTGTAGGGGTTATTTTGAAATTTAAGGGATGAACCATGTGTTCTGGAGAAAACACTGCTCTTATCACTGGAAACTGGACACAAGGTGTAGTGAATTCCTGAAGCAGTGAAAATTTCTCACCTGTATACTTGTTTCCTCAGGTTTTTTCAGGTTATTTTGATACCACAACAGGGAGCAAGACAGAAAGTGCAAGCTACAAGAAAATTGCTACAGAAATTAACAATGAACCTAAAGATATCTTATTCCTGACAGATATTCCTCAAGGTAATATGCTCTTTTAAGTATTTCCTTCACTTCAAGCTGTAGACTGAAGTACAATGGATTTCACTTTCCTCAAACCTCAGTGAGTGAACTAGAATATTCATAATGAGAGATGTTCACTCACAAAGGTAATAAATGGCAAAGATGTGACAAATCAGGACCTTAAAGTCTTCTCAGTGGGTGTTTTTTTTGCCAACCTGTTTTCATTATAAATGTGTTGCAGAACTATTATACTTTTCTTAATGTTAAAGTTTGTGGACAGGTGCTAATCCTATGTCCATTACTCCTTTCTCATCCCAAGCTTAAACCTGGTAGTGGTGGAAAACACTTGTAGACTAAGGTACCAACACTGATATGCTATTGATCTGATGAGGGAGCGATTTTTTTTATTTTGTAGCTCCAAGCAACAGCATGTCTATGTTCACTGTGTTCATTTTGAAACTGACTGCATAGCATAAAACTCTCTTGTGTGGAATGCACACAGGAAAGAAAAATTATAAATAGATTGTACAAGTAGGGCAGTGATCTTCCTAGTCCATATTCATAAAATGAAGAATGTTGTGCTGTAAGGAGTCAGCAGGTGCTCATATAAGGGAACTCCTCTGATTACCCTGACTGAGACATGGGAAGGAGATAGTCAAGCTAAACAGGTGTGCTGAGGTGAGAGAATAGAAGAGGATGCAACAGGGATCTGAAAAAACTTGTCTTAGGATTAGAATGTTAGGTTCAGGTGGAAAGTGAAATGGGGTGAACTGTAAACAGATTTTAATTTGTATTCTTTTTTTCTTGTCTTAACAGAGGCAGAGGCAGCTGTGGCTGCAGGCTTGCGCAGTGCTCTCGTAATTCGACCAGGCAATGAGGAGTTGACAGATGAACATCTCCAGAACTTTGCCTGCATTGAAAGGTTCGATGAGCTGTATGGCGATGAAGATGATGAGGATGACATCAAACGCTTTGCTGGTGACAATGGAGAGGCAGAAGATGATGATGAAGAGGATGAGGAAGGAGATGAGGATGATGAGGAGGGTGAGGGTGAGGAGGATGAAGGAGATGATGCTTAAGTGTGTATGAGTGGTTTTAATCTGGTAGTGTGTGACACGGATGATAAGAAAGCAAGCACCAACTGAGATCTGAGTGTTTGTGCATCCCTCCTGATTAGTTTTTTTTTAATACTAGACCTTAGATGACTAAGATATTGTAGGACTGAGTTTTCTTATTCCCTTTGCTGGAAATAAAAGCAGCAATTTCAATTTTGTAGTCAACAGGCATTGCTCTGTGAACCAGAAAACAAGCAGATAGGTAACAGAAAAACCACCTGTTGTCTCCAAGGAGAAAATATATGTTGATTATAAACCTTTAAAGACTTACTTGTTGCTAACAGTTCAGTAATCAGGATCCTAAACCTGCATAACCAGTAAAGGTTGATTACCCATAATAATGTGTTCAAGAGTACCAAGAGTCAGTTCAGTCTGACCTGCAGTTTGGTTTAATGCAGAGGGTATATGGCTTAAAACATACATGATGTACATCTTTGGAGTTGGGATTAAAGGTAACCAGATACAGACATATTATACTAGGTAAAAGGTAGCACATTATTTTACCTTACATTCTTTATGTACATCATATCTGTGCAATGATATGTGGTGCTTACATCTGCGGATAGTTTGTTACCAATTTGGCAGCTCTTCTTATTTCTTTGACCTGACATTTACCAATATTTATGAAGTTTTATATTTCGTGTAAGTGACTAAATCATATTCACCTCAGCATTGACTTTTTTTTTCTCAAGAGTCATAACTATGCTATCAGTTCTTATGCTGCCAAAAATAGATGTATTTGCTGTAAATTGTTGTCTTAGTTTTGTTGATTTATGTTTACAAGCTAGGAATGTGCTTTTATTTAAACCAAAACCAGAGATTACCAGTTTTAGTTTTGACAGGGTGGTGCTAGGGGCACTTTCAAAGGACATACGTTTTTGTGTTATTTTATTCAAAATTTTGAAGTAAAAGACACAAGTGGTATGCTTCTGTACATCTGAAGATCAAGTCATTAAAAATGGGGTGGGAAGATTGTTACATTACAATAGGCTTTTTTTCACTGTAAGGTTCTGAGGTTTATACAATGTAGTATCACTCAAAATATGTGTTTGTAGTTCTGATTGATGTCGAGTTTGAACCAAGAAGTCTCACAAGTTTTTGAGTCATTACCAAGTCTCATATATGCAGCTTGCAAGATTTTGTATGAATGGATACAAGGTTCGAATGGGCAAGACAGCACAATTACCTGACAACCTCATATTCACCATTCATTGTTTTTATTGTATAAATAATCAAAAATGGTTTCATCATGTTTTTTAGTCAAAACTACACTTTTGCTTGTACAAAATGTAGAACCTCTGTTCATTTTTATGTAGACTTGTTCAAAACCTTTCATTCTCATTTGACATTATTGTTATCATTGTCTGATATTTTCTTTCTTTTGCTGCCGGTAACATGTCTCAAAACGATGGAATCTAAAAGTTATCTGTACAGACCATACTGGTGTTCAAATGGCAGTTTTGTTCTGTAGCATGGAAATGAGTTTGTTCATGAGCGCAACAGATAAAATAGAAACTACACAATCAATTTTGTTGATCTGTTAACACTGAACGTGTTCAGGAACCATGTTGGAAAAGAGTATGATCTCCAATAACAACAAATTTTGAGGTTTTTTTTTTTACTTCAGGTGCATGTCTATTTTCTTTATATTTAGTTCTAGTGCACACAATATTTAATTTTACCTTGAATGTGTAGATTGTTGTAACTATTGATATGCATGAGGAGGCTAGGCCTAAATCCTGCTTCCATCTGAATTACAGACCACAACGAGTGTGGGATTTATGATATTTTAATGTCTGTGGAGGTCAGATAAAGAAGCTCTCCTTTTTTTTCCCCTGAACAAGTCATATCCTTTTGTTGTGTCATGACCATGAACAAAAATACCATGTAGTTTCATAAAAACTGAAATTTGTTGTGCCCTTTTTTTTCTTCCTGCCTTGCTCTATCATCAGACTTTGTGAGTGGTGTGAATGGTTTGCTTCCTGTTTTGTTTGGAAGGATGTGTTCCGAAACTTCTGACATTAATGGGATAGTTATGCAGGATGTCACTGGTTAAAATTCGGTCAGTTGCTTTCACCAGGCATGTCATCCAGTGACTTGAAGTTTGTGTAAAGCTAGGTCTGTCGTAGCCATCAACAGGTAGAACGTGTTTTATCTCATTTGTCCAACTTTTGGTACAGTATAAACATAGCCTCTATCTGAATGGTCTGTCCTATATCCAAATTCAGAAAAGTTTCTCATCACTCTGCATTCACAAGGCAATGATAAAATTACAACAAACTCATAAACTGAAAACGAACATGTATATGATCATGACTGACCAAATTTAATAAATAATCAGGATTCAAGAAAAGCTTTTGAAAAACTTCACATGGATGAACCCAGATTACTCAAAAGTGAAATCTGCATGTTGTAGATCCCTTGGTACTGAGGGAATGACTATGTCTGGACAAAAACTGCATTTACTTATATTTGCTCATTTTTTCCTTTTCTTCATTAAGTTCTATTCAGTGCAGACCCAGGCAAGCAATACAATACACTAACATAATATTCTTACAAATAAATATTGGTATGACATGAATGACCATCAATTTTTTTTTTTTTCAAAAGTAATGGCATCAAGCAAACCTTGCATTCAATTTTAAAATTGCATGCGCACACACACACACTGCAAGCATGAAATTTCCCTTGCTAAAAAAATAAAACATGAAACAGTTCTCTATACCAGAAATTACTTTGAAATGCCACTGAGCCTCAGTTTGTACTATTTTGGTACTGTTCATAAAACTAAAGCAATGAGTCTTCAGGAAGAAAGTACATTTAACTGCTAAGCCAACTTGAAGCAGCTTCGACTCTAACCTTCCAATAAAGGCATGTGGTGTGAAGAAGGTCATCATGTAGACTGAAGCCCAAACTTAATTCACATCCATTTCAACTCAACAATTTCATTTTCAACAACTCAGTCACCAACTTCTTTCATTATCAACATTATTATCATATAGTGTTTCCCCAATCATGGTGACCCTGTCCAGAGAGACAAACACCTTTTTAACTTTCCCAATGTGTAATGGGACTGTGAAACTGGATCTTCTGTGTTAATGATCTGCATTTTTCATTCCATAGCATTTATGGGTTTTACTAGAGGATACAGCTAGTTTCCACTTTTAGAATGGTCATCTAATGTTACAAAAGTACGTAATCTTAAACAATATGCTTTACCAACAAGATCACCTTTCACAGTCCATTACAAGCATTATGAAACAACATAATGTGATGTACATTGTACACACAGTAAGCTTGTGTGGTCAAAAGTTCGATCTTGTTTAATCAATTTCACATGACAGCCAGCAATTCAAAGCAGACAACATACATGGTATACACCCATAACTGTATAGTACACACTGATAAAAATAAAAAAAGTTTACTACTGTGGAGTGATACGTTTGAGGTTTATGCAAGGTGATGGTTAGAGTGAAGAACGTAACAGTAAGATAACCCTGAAGAATGAACATAATGAAATGTTAAAATCCTTCATTCTAAAGTTAGATAGTACAACTGTGCAACAACAGATAGTTTTTATGTAAGTTTGCTCACATGCAATGGTTTAGGGAAAAGAAAAATAATCAAAATTACATTTATTGATCAAAGTACCATGATCTATCGCAGCTGCATCTATAAGTTGTACTGATCAGGTTTTAAACTATGTGAGGGCTGTTATTACTTCAAAATTCCTAGATTTGCTCTTCACTGTTGTGCAACCCAATTTGGTGGAAAGTCAAATATGGGTAGTGTACTTAATATGAGGGTTATCAACATTACACAAAGACAAAATCTAGCCGTCAGGGTTTTCTGAAAATCATTGCATTAGGAAAAAAATCTCTAATTAAATTTGCACCCTTTCTAGTCGTCGAAGACATGTCACATACACTTGTGCTCAAAAACTTGCACAGAAAAAAAAAATGTGAAGACGATGCAATCACCATATTTAACTGAACACAAACCCTGATAAGCTTGGAAGCTGGCATATTTGGTGGATGATTAGTTCATGAGACGAACACTAATGGAATGGTAGCAAGAAATGAATGCATGTTACATATGTATTGCAGTGAAATGGACATTTCCATATCAAAAGAACACCTTCACGGGCGAAAAGTATCCACCTTGGATACTTCCAAAAGGCCAAATTCAGGTTTCGGTGTGTCTCAATTTTCAATGCCATCTTCTTTGCATGTTTCTCTGTTTTATTTTTGAGTATTTTTCACACTCAACAAATGTCTGTTTAAGTATAAGGCATCTGAAAATTTAGCAGGATCAAGTTGAAAGGATTAGATCACAGCTGGGCTGAAAACAAATTTTGACCAATACAGAAATATTCAACTATCATGTTTTCCCCCATCAACCTGTCTTTCCACCAGATAGTACAGTGGATAAATAAGGCCACTGATCATCCTATCAGTGATCAGCTGAAGAGGTGCTGCAATTACGTGCGGTGGAAGTGTTGAGTTGAACTAGCAGATTACAAATCTGAATGATTTAATATGTAGGCCTTTTTTTTTAAAAAAAAATATAGTACCTTGTCTTGTACCAAAATACTGAAAGTTCACTGTCTAAGACCATATGATATCCAAAGCATGCTTGAAAGATATGTAATCCATGAAGGTGTCTTAAAAATGGAAAAGCCCTTAGCAGGGGCAAAAAAAAAAAAAAGGGAGGGGGATGTTCCCACAAAAAAAAAAAAAATAAGGCCACTCAAAAAGCTCAATTGAATATATTGAGACCATCTGCTCTCATTCATGGATAATATGATAATTGCTGGAAAAGTAGATCATCATCCCTTCCACAAACACAGATTCTAATCTATGTATGAATGCATATCAAGCTACTGACTAGTGAAAGCATACTTTTTGAGCTAGTTAGGAGAAGCAGAAAGTAAAAACAGTGGTTTTTAACCATGAGCACACTGAATGTCTGAGCCTCCATCAAATAAACTATATAGAGAGAATCACAGATTCTGTGTGAAGAATCTTCGCGAACACAACTGCACTGTCTCTTGACCTACATGCTGGCTAATTCATTTAAAAAATTCGGGAAAAAAGGTGATCTGCTTGTCATGACCTGAAAAGATGCATAAGTAAGCCATGCAGCTGAGAGAAAATAGTCTTTAATCTCTTCAAGTACTTTGCACTGAACCGTAGCATGAAAAAGAAATGACACAAATCTTGCTTACTATGTACATGATGAAGTTTTAACAAAAAATAACATCTACAATAATCAGGAGAAAAAGAAACAGATTTCTATAGGTCACATAGTGATAATCACAGCCTTGTAACATCTTCATTATAAAGTAAACAGCACATTCAACCTAACTAAATATGGATTGCTTGCATCATCTTTTCATAGATGCTTCATTCCTTCCCCAGTTCTTGTTTTAATCCAGTTAGTGATGAGATTATGTACTAGTGAGCAAGTCCAAACTACTGCTTGCTAGTTTTCATGCAAACTAGCACACACAAAAATGTTTCAGATGTGATTGTCACTCTGCTATGAAAGATGGCCAATGCAAAGTTTAGGCCTGACTGAAGTTGTTAAAAGAGTCCAGATTTTGGATTATAATATAATGGTTCTCCTCCTTTCCCTGGCCCAAATGAGAGACAAACCAATATCATAGCAATGTTCCTGTCTTAAGAGCTAAATCACATGACTTCACAAGAAATGCATCATGGTATAAATGTTATGAGAGCTGCTGTACATCACTTCAAGTGGGGACCAATCAAAGCTAAGTGAAAGCACCAACAATTCATGCAGTTTATTGTGAATGCTAAGAGGAGAAATGATAATGACACTATAACCCTCACTCTACAATCACTGAAATGACCTTTTAAAAAAACTTTCCCCCATGATGATAGCTGATCTGTAAGCATCCTATAAACATTGCTAAATAAACTAAAAAGGTAGGGAAAAAGATGCTACAATAAGAAACTAAATATCACACAGCAGCCACATATGATTTGATGGTCAATAACACACTGATGCAGCCCATGAATTCCACCCAGTTCTTCTCTCTGATGAAAGTTCGAAACAGATGTAAGGAGAGAGAAGGCAGCTGAAGGCTTCCTGTGTTAATGAGAACCACCCATCAAGTCAAGTGAGATGGATAGAAAGTCATAGTCATGTATGAATGAAGAGCATGAATGCTTCCTTTCTATGGTAACTGCTACTGCTAGAAAAGGTTTTCCTCTCAACATCAAAGCAATGGGAATTAAGTGTACAGTTTTACATTATATAGGACTGGCATGTGTTGTGACACAAACGTTTCCTTCCATTTATGAATAGTGAGTATGGACTATGCTATTTCACAACTGAATGTTATAAGCTGAATATGTAAAAACTATTGTGTATGACAAACTGAATACAGAAATTTATCCATCCTGCTTAATTCCTCATCAGAAAGCTCAATGTCAAATAAACTACTGCTTTAGCCAAACCAAACAAAAATGTAAATGCCCTGGAACTTGTGAATGTAAAGAGGTCATAGGAAAAATTTCAGTCACAGAATATGTCTTGTTAAATAGAGGATTAACAAACACTTCCTTATTAAAGTTTCTGTGGATTACATGATGTAAAAAGAGCACTGTAGTTGCATGTTAAGTCATACTGCCGTGCTCTAGTATATAGTGGATGAATCTTGCAATGGATGAGTTTGTAGACAAACTAAGGTCCTGATCTTTGCACCCAAGGTTGGCATTCTTCTAAATTAGTATCAAACTTCCTCCTAAATCCTAATATTATTTTAAATGTTACATGATGCTCATGTTTCTGTCTCCAACAAAATCTGTGACTAAAATGATACTAAGCTCACTTGAAGAAAAATGTTTAAAAATAAGGAAGCTACATAAAATTTTCTGGACATTCACTCCAGGGAATTAAGCTGATGTTTAGAACAAATCTTATTTTACAGTTACTCTTGGATGAATCACTTACAACAAGACTACATTTAGTGAAGAAGTTAGTGGACAACTGAGTGTTTCTGCCAAGATGAATACACAGATGATGTGTAAGAAAACAATAACTACAGCATGAAATCATCCATGCATAAACGGCATGTATGTGAGTGTTTGGATGATGCAGAGGATCATGAGGTATGCACACATAAGAAGTGACAGTACACTCCCCCTTCACCTCTACACTCAGTCTTATTAGGGGATGATGAAAGACCTTTGGTTGTGTACGGGAGACCACTAGCAAGAACCAACCCATCTACTCACTTCTTTCACACATCAAACTTTACAAAAATATCATAACATAACAATGCCACAAGCTAATGCGCCCATAAACTTGACACCACTGACTCCAATGACAGTGTCATGACCACTTCTAAATATGTTTTAGCTAAACCATAAAATGATGCACACTAAAGAAGAAAGTCCTTGGTTAAAACTTCTAATGTGGTTTTCTAACACTGGCAAATAAGTCATACTAACAAAAAAGAAATGGCAGTTCAGCAAATAAAATGACTAGAATCTACTTAAGCCATTTACTGCTTTTTCAAATGTAAGTGAAACATCATAAATAACAGTACAGAGGAAAAAAATGCCACTGGTGGCAAGAAGGACATGAGAAACTTTTCAAGACTTGTTTACGCTCAAACTAATTCTTCCACATATTCAATGTGTCTGAATCTACCAGGGCTATTAATATAAATTCTGAGAGAAAAATCATTAAAATCAATGCAGTAAGCTGGAATATCTTGCACCTATTCTTTCATACAAAATATCCTTCACAATTCCAAACTCTCACAGAATCTCTTATCCTGCATACAACATTTTCATGCTTTAACTGAGGACCTATAGAAATGTGCAAGGGATTACTGTGACAGGCTATCTATAAATCTGTCTAAATGTTGACAGCTTCTAAAGTGGAAAAAAAAATTCAAACTATTCTTAGTTTTATCTTCATAAAGAGAAGTACCACATGCTTATGAAATTAACTGTCTTTTATTTAGCAACATATTTGCAATGGCTGTGGTGAAACCTATGTTCCTAGTTCATGAAAAATTCTTAATATACCTTGATATTTCCCCGCTCCTAATGTGACAGTAATTTGAAGTGAATTAGTCTGTGGGCAAAAACCTCATACTGACTTATGTCACTGTTCTAAATGTGTATGATCTCTTTCTAATCTTGCACTATTTAAGGAAAAACTTCATATATACATGTAGAATGTATAGGCTTCCCTAATATCAATGACCACCATGGTTATGTCTTTCCAAGCAACTTTTTATCACCAATTAGATGTCACATAATTTTTGGTAATAAGAACATGGTTTATACTGATGGATTAATTACTTACCCAAGCACATTCAATATGTCATTCAAGTAAAGCATGATAGCACTGACAGCAGCTACAACATGATTAAGCTAGGTGAAACAAGGAAAGCTAATATAATCTCCCTGACAACTGTTCTGTACTAGCTGTCCGTCCCCGTACACTTAGGTCCCCACTGCTCTGTATGCTGAGGTCTCCTACTGACCGCCGACTTTCCTGAAACAGCCAAAACAACACTGGTTATAGCACAGTGGCATGTTTCCAGTATGTTAAAAAGAACAAACAGTGGAAAAACTCTACCAGTCAGTAAACAAAACCCACCAGTTTTCCAAATATCCCACTAAGCTTTTTAAACATGGTCAGCAGAAATTTTCTACATCATTAGCAAGCATTCAATATCCTCAAGATCTTTTTAAAAAATTACATCATTATCATTCGAAGTGATTATAATGAGTCTGAGGTAGTAACTGGCATGCCCGTTTTAAACAATCATAGTTGAAACAATCATGGACTTTCCCTATTCTCTTTCAAATCGATGGACCCAACCTGAAAATGGTGTGGTGAACTGCAAAATTCTGGTACCTGGACCAGAGCAGAGAAAATTCAAGAGTCCAATAAGATCATTTAGGTGACATCCTCAGTATATTGAATCTTACATACAGGCATAAATGTAAAAATACACAGCCCATTTAACAGAAGTCACTGAAATCTGAATGCCTGTATAACACTTTATACATATTAAGACCCAAGGATAGTGATGATCACATCACCATTATGACACTATGTTTAAGAAAATTATACTTACATGTAACTTGTCATCATTACTGCTGATTATGTTGAGAACTGAGAGGGAGCTTGCTCTTTTCATACTAGATAAAGAGAACAAAAAGAGAAAAACCTAATGAATAAATTGTTCCATACAATGTTTCAATATTTCCAAAACCTTTGATCTGGCACAGTTGTCATGGGAAACTTTTTGCCAGAATATCAGTCCCTAATGCAAATGTTTACTTCTTTCACTAAGCTTAGCATAAGAAGAAGTGACAGTTGTCATCTGAAGGTAACTTTGAATAATGCACTAATTACCTTCTGTAAACCTCCCCATACTGTTTCTACTGATATCATCCCCACTGCATTTGGCTGAGAGTACTCGAGACAGTTAAATGAACAAAGATCCAGCTGAATACCATCAGATCCTCTGACCTCATCACAGCTTATCCTTTGTGTATTCCCACACAGGGTAGGCCTTCTCAACCAAATTTTGAGTTTTATCTTAAAAGACTGTATATCCCACTATTTTGAAATGGATATGCTGTCTCTTAATTAAAAACAAAACTTCAAATATTTTGTGCCGTAACTCAGATGTCCTCATTGCAATACATCATATTACAGAGGTAAATCAATGGGAGTTTGCTTATTCTCTGATTAAGTATAACACACAAATGCATCATCTGTTAATTTTAAATGAATGTGAACATGGCTTTGGGGGGAGGGGGTGGCATGACGGGGAGGGGTGTGGCATGAGAGGGAGGAGGAGGAAATGTCAAGAAAATGAATCAATAGTTTAAATGACAAGGTCAAAACATATACTGATACTTAAAGCAATCAACAAAAGCAACAGTCAAAATAATTCTACTTTAGATATGAATATGTTTTTCGGAAACATGAGACTGCAAGTTTGACACAATAACATAAAGCCAAAGAATGTCAGTACTTCAGACATAGTGGATTTCCTTAATCTAATTTCTACATACAGTATTTTCCACTACATGTTTTAACGTCAATCACATAAGCAGAAGGAAATGCATAAGACTAGAAACAGCAATATGACAGGAAAATGGGACGAAAAAGTTATGCATATATACCAACTTTGTACAGAATATCATGTAATCAGTTATGCCCATATTCAAATGTTATTATAATTTCATAAATAAGATTGGTATTGTTACAAACAAACAAAAAAAAATAAATGCTTACTCTCTGTGTCAACCAGACAAAAAACATAAGTCATGTAATATCTGGCTATGCATCAGGCATTGTGAGCTTTCATCAACAGTGCTACCTAGCAACCAAACGATTCACTGCTTCTTAAATTGGGGGAATTTAGAAAGCAAATTAGATATGTATGCCATAAAGCTTGTCAATAAGTTCTTCGGTGATGGAACCATTCTGATCCTAGTTGTTTTCTGAACATTATATGTTTCAATAACTGCACCCTAAAAGGAAGGAAACAAGGCTGAACAGAAATGACATAAAGAAATAAGCAACTGCTGCTATGACTGAAGCAAGTTGTCATAAACAGACCTGCTGTAAATAAACATTTCAAACTTAAACATGCACGTATCTAGTAAAAAGCAGAGCATTCAGGCTGTTACTGGCATTAACTTGAAGTTGTGACTGTCCTTTCATATAACCAAACACTTTAAGAATTTAGTAAGAGAGCAGACATTTATCTCTCTCCAAACAAGTACATCAGTTAGTACAGTTGGTGGACCAGCTTGCCTGGCACATGTAAAATAGCTTATTGACTGATTTTATTTTGACTAAATGAGGATAAGTTTGGCTTTCAAAAAGTTTTGTGATAAATAAAAAGCCAAGCCAAATAAATAAAATCATGTTAGCTGAACAAACATAATTAGCTGTATGTGGTACTAATGGAAGTCAATTTTTAGTATCACAGCATCCTATTTTCTAAGATCCTCCTGCAAAGCAAAAGAGGGCAAAATTTGGAAAGGGGGGTAGATGGGGGCAGAGGGGAGGAGAGAAAGATGAAAAGAGATAGATGAAACACTTGTTTGATGGCAGTTCTGCTTCTGCAGATCTTCAGTTGTTTCCCTCTCTAAACTCTTTGCAATGCTGACCTCTCTATCTGTCAGCACCCCTATGTTATCTCACACAAAACTATAGCTAGGGTAACAATGTGGCTGTGATGCATAATTTGCCAAACTTTCAAGTTACGTATGATCTCAGCTGAGCATGGATTTCTCGATAAAAATTTATTTTTGTCATGAGACGTGATCTCTGGCACTAGTACATCTTGAGCTAAACAAAGGAACTAAAGAATGAACTTCTCACTCAGAATTTCTTGTGTACTCTTGGAAAATCTCTGTAAGTTGTGGCTTTAATGATGTGGTCTGTGTGTTCACACGCTAATACATGTACTCGTAGTGGAGAAACTAGCAAGGCAAGGTGTGTGAAATTCTTGCAATCCTTCCCTCATGCAACATAGTTGTGGTGCATCCACACCATGTGGCATAACTGCAAGACATCCACGCTATGTGGCTAATTGTGTTGCACCCACACCATGCAGTCTACTTTAACTTTGGCGTACCTTCAGCATGCAACTTGGCCATAGTGCACACACAATACACAGTCTAGTCGTGGCACACCAAAGTCTACATGGCACCTAAAAATCCTACACACATATGCTGATTTCGTATTTAGCAGACATCACTGGTCCGAAATGCATGTATAACATTAAATTGTGCTGAAAGATGGTGCTGATCAGAGTTTACCTTCACTGCTCTGTCATTTGATTTTGTTGCACTAATTCAGTACAGTACTGGCACAACTATCAGTATCCAATTTGACTAATATTTTCTTATGTTACAGTCGAGGCAGTGAGCCACTGAGCATATGTTTATGGAATTATTAGTTATCACCTACTTGCTGGTGGTACTGCTAAATGTTATGGTACACTCATTTTATGAAACAAAACATAAGTAACTGTTTCCAACTCAGGCTTGCTAAAATAATTGGTACTGAGTACAGCAACAATGATATTGAGTGTCAGAAAATATTTCTTGAGGCCATAATAAGTGAAAAGTTCATATCAGATAGCAAGGGTACATGCGTACATATATGTAGTAAGGAACATTATCTGTGAAGAACTGGGCAAAATATTTGCCTACAAGAGAAAGCATAGCTGTTCTAGTATCATCAGAACAAAGCAGCTATCTTGACCCATACACAGAGCATATTTCTCCTTTAACTAGCCAGCCATGAAATCTTGAATAAATCTCTTTTCTCTTTAACCATTGCTGCTGATCTCTGTATACTTTCCAAGAGGACCATGTTGAGGACTGTTTGAGAAAGTTGCCCCTCCTGTCTCATATGTCATGAAGGTGTTATTATTGAAATTTTAATAAAATCAGGGTTGCCGCTCACTTTTCATAAAATTCTCCCAATTTTCTGTGGTTTCAAATATTTACAATTCCTTTAAAAAATTTGCTGAAACGTACCTACTTAAATCACACTTTATTTGCAAAAGACAGTTGAAAGAAATTTTGAATATGCATGTTTACTGTAATTTATAAAAGAAATGATTGTAGACAAAAATAAATGGTCAAGGAAGAACAAAAATATTAAGATTTTGACTTTTGTTTCCAATCTGTCACTCTGACTAATGTTAAATAGTTTGCTTTGTCTGACAGACAACATTCTCTGATTTTAGAGAATTATCTGAAAAGTGGCATCTCTGAGAAATTCTTGTAATCACAGGAAAAGAAAATGAAACTAAATCCTGACTTGCCAAGTGCTCACATCCCAAGAAAATCCACAAGTTGGACAGGAAATAATGAGAACATCTGAATGTTTTAAAAAATTTTCATGGCATGAACAATGACGGACTATCTGTTTTGAGTGGCTTCTAAGCTAGGAAATGTAAAAATTTTGACATTTCACCATCTAATATATCAAATTTTGGCCTCCTTTTGCCAACCAGAGAAAATAGCTATTTTCAGGATCTCATTCTTTTTCATCTTTTAAGGGAAAATAAACCAAAATGCATCATGAAGCTACATATGAAAGTGTTCAAAATAATTTGCCCAATGTGAAGTATCAATGCCACAATATTCATGATCCATGCAGTAGGAAATGAATGAAAAAAAAACCCAAACTTGTGGGCTGTGTCTGCACTTGTAGGTTAGCAAGCATCCAAAATCAGCAACTATTAAGAGTGGTTAGCTAACCATTATGAGAAAAATGCTGCCGAGCAGGGCACACTACCACAAACCAAACAAGATCAATTCAATGCAAGCCAATCACAATAGTAAATTGCAGATGGTGAGAGACAGAATCAAGGGGGGTGAGATGATAGCTCTTTGAATACACGGCTGTCACACTGACCTTTCCAGGGGAATCCAATTTCTGTCATGGGGTCAGGACAGAAGAGGGGAGAGGGGGGAAGGTCAAGGGGAGGGGCAAACATAAATGAAAACTCACTTAAGGAAGGAAAGGCTGGATGAGACAGTGGTGAAGCATAATGGGGGATCATGTGATGACATCAGCATTCAGAACACACATTGGCTAACTGGTCATGTGTTAGACCACACACAGATCTTGATCACCATAGCTATTATTCTTGGAGGGAGGGATTAGGTCTTCTTTTTTTTTTTTGAAAGGAGGTGGGAAGGGAGTGTTTACTCCTGCCTTTTTTTTTTCTCTCTTCAGTTCATTTTGCTGCATAATGGTGATGTGGTGGTCATTTTGAAAATGGTTCATAAAACGTAATGAGTAATGTGTCCAAAGCTGATGATTATCATGTTTGTGAATACATGTAGTTATGATGATACAGATGATATATATATCAACCATCTCAGCCCAAAAAGCTCCCATGAACAGTCTAGCTACAAAATATTGTTCCTGTCTGGCATATTGCAATGCAATTATTTTTATGTTTTAAGTGAATTTTGCATAAACAGCTAAAACCTACATAAATGAGATGCTTAAATGAGGGCACCACCGTGTAGCACATGTTGCCTCTCTTGTATGTTCCATTACAAAGCAAACACATTTATATAATGCATTCAGTAAGTCATAGCAGAATTATGTGGCAGCCATTCATTAAGTTGGAAATTGCCTTTTTTCTTTTATTTAAAAAAAAACCAACAAAAACTGTTCTCTAAAACAAAAACACCTCTTTTCTGTCCACCAGAGGAACCAACAGATAAGGCCCATAACAGAGATGGAAAGTGACCTAACTCTTGCTGTCTATCACAGTTACCCACTCCTTCTTAACACAGGTACAATGCAAGAATGTACCGTTAGTACCTCCTCTACCACACCATTTAGGAAATGTGATAAAAGTTGTGAAATTCAATGTCCTCACATGTGCATTTTTTGAAACAATGCACATCAATTTTCTTATATCATCCTACTCAAAGGACAGTAATAAACATCCAAGAGTTCACTGAATGTGCTGGTTTTTGTCTCACCAAGGACAACATTTGAAAGTGAGCTACTGTAGAGTTTCTATACTTGAATGAGAGGGTTTGCAGCTCCAGAAATTATGGTGAAATGGAAACTCATGCAACCCTCTTAATCTGCATAGGCTTCTTGAATGTAAGTGGTCTCAATTACATTATGATAATACAAAAGATAGTTTTTAATCTATATGACAAGGTTGTTCACCATAAGGGAACATGTTTACACTGAGATGGTGTCTGAAAGTAGTGAGAAAATTCATGACTGCAGAATATTTCTCTCACGGTCAAATGAAACACTTATCTATATGCTCATATATAAATAATAATACTAATAATACTGTTTATAAGTCTTCTAACCCAGCAAATGCCAGTCCGGTGACTTCACACTGCATGCTGCACCACAAGACGGCATAAATTATGATGGACTCACCGGGTATAATTAACCTGACTAATGTAATAGACCTTATGTTGTGCTTTAACACACAGGCATTTTTTTGAACACAATGACTCCCCAGAAACCTAGCAAAGTGCTAAAATATGAATGGGGTAAATTTGCAATGGCAGCAAGCACTGCTTAGCCCAAGCTGCTGTCTCCCAAAAGATCAAACTCAGAGGTTCCATACATAATTCCTAGCAATCTGCATTCCTCTGTTAGTTGTCATCTGTGTAAGGTGGCAGTCACACGAGGGGAGGATTGAGGAATAAAGAGGAATACAGCTAAAAGATAAGGTAAATCCTGAGGGATGGGATGGGATGTACATTTGAGATTGGGGATATAACACTTTGACTTTTGACTTAATCCTAGGCAAGCAAGTTGACATCAGAACTGTTACTCCTACAGGATAATCCCCAGTAAATGTTACTCATCAGAATCAGCTTTGATAAAACTGTTCACCCAAACAGGCAGAGGGCAATAAAAATCAGCAACATTGTAAGCATTGACAAGCCAAAGCCTTTCCAAATGTAACATAATCTTTGTTTTAGAGCAAAAAGGTGGATCATGTGAAGGAAGAGGGTGAAGCGAGAACTGAATGTCCACAAACCTCTCAGAATTGAAATAGCCTCGGACATGCCAATTAAGGCTAATGAAGAGAGAATCGTTAAAGGAAGTTTATCATGCAATGTGGGTAACAGGGAGTCTAATGTTAAAGTCTACTGATGGGATGCGTTTATGACAACAACAACAATGCTGACAAAGACCAACCACCTTATATACAAACATAAAACACAAGAGGTGTAATGTGCAAGTCCCCAACGAAGGTACTGAACCAAGTTTTGGGTAGGCCCATCATTTAGTTGTTCTTTGTTGTTTTTTTTAAAATTTATGCTTCCGTTTGCCGCCTATATCTAACTTGCTGACAGTGTCTACCAATAAATTTAATTCTTTCTTACAGGTGTACAAGAATTAAGAGTATTATGGTAAAAACGGCTTTGTCATCATAAAACCAAACCAAACTGCTTATAGGAAATGGTTTCAGAACAAAAAAGCGCAACATCTGCAGTTTGGTATAATAATATTGCCTAAGTAGAACTTTATTTCTACTATAGTATCCCAGACAGTCGGAGCAATCCTGGCTTCATGTTAATCTTCAAGCAGGTCTGATCTAACAGAAGAAAATGGAGTCATTATCATGACAACCTCAGCAGTGACAAAATCTCATTCCTGTAACCTCCTGGTCATGTGTACGCATGACTTAAAAGATCTAGGGGGGCTTTTTCAATGCATGAACTACAAAGGAAAAGACAATACGAAAACATGGTTAATTCTTGAATGCCACAGTCCCTTTGCCCATAGCACACCTCTCTATAAAAGACTTAAGGACTCAACAAATAAGTACAGTACATAAAACATATATGAATAGTAATGATGCTCAACGCTAGAGACAAACAGCTGAACTATCTGGCTAATAGAGTCATATAAACAATGCTCATTATGTCTTCATTCTTTGTGGCATGGATCATGGTTGAAGTATAGGTTTATAAACACATCAGCACAGGTGTAATGGATTGACCAATGACCTTTCAGTCCACCAATCTTAATTCAAAGACACATAAAAATTTTGAGTGAATGTATGCGAACTATCAGCTCCTTGTGGTAAGTATTAACAGAGTTCTGGCTGATAGTCCTACAGTACCCTTTACCTGAAGGAGTCAGTACTCTTCTTTCATTGACATCCATGGTCTTCAATCCAAATCATGATATCAAAAGCATTCTCAGAGTCCATTTTACCACTGATAAATCAATGCAGTTCGATAATCACAGGCTCAGCTATTGGAGTCCAACTCTTGAGCCTTGTTTATTTAGGCTAATGCAACAGCATATAACATTGTATTTCCTAGCACATCTCTAAGAACTACTGCTTGTGAGCTGTGAACATTAGCTTCCATGAATACTTGATAGACCCAAAATGTGTGCATTTCCCTAAACATTAGATTCTTGAAGCTCTTCACATCCAAGCACTTCTAATGCACTCTACAGTGAAGGAGTGAATCTAATTTGTTAAAAACTTTTATTTTTTGCAATCAAGCTGATTTCTACCTATTGACACGTCTTTCCCTCTTGAGGACTAAAATAAATTTGCTATTACACCTAATAAAATAAATCTGTAAGTGACTTCACATATAAAAAAAAAAAAAATATTTGTGTAAATTTTGTTCTGGTAAACATGGCAGAATTAAACCTGACGGAAAGAAAATTTTCCGTCACAGTGTCGGGCATGTCAGGCTGACATTCTATCCAATCAAACGCAATGCTAACACATATCACAATCATAAACATTTGAAAAAAAACAACAAAGCAAAATCAGTTTCACTTCCTTCATGCAGAAGGGCATCAGACTGACCCGGCATACCACCATGTTCCAACAAGTTTTAGTACCAAATCCATCCTAATCTAAAGACACAGGGATTAATACTATAATAATACTATCAACCTTTTTAATAATATCACTGAACAAGAAATGAAATAATTTGCCATACCTTCCTCCTGCATCCCCTTCAGGCCCTTTCCCTTTCAGTTTCTGCACCAGTTTTGCACTGCTGCGCTTCAACGACGCCCTCAATTTGGTGAATGAGCCACTACGCCGCATCCGACCGCTCTGATTGGTCATTAAGATGATAGGGCAATGTGATTGGGTGATTGAGTGGAAGCAGAGGAGACGAGGATTGGTGAGAGATGGATGGGACAGAAGACAGACAGCATGATTTTTTCAGTATTGACAGAAACATATGCAATTGTTATGTAAACACGGACCATGTCTTTGCTTACATATTAATAGTGAAATACTCTAAAGGTAAACTTTGACTAACAAGTCCTACTTGTATAGACATTAATAATAATATACTGTGATGTTAAACTTTTGCAATCAATACTGCATAATTCCATTTCTACATATTAACAAGTAACTATGGATGATACTGTATTTAATGTAAGACTATCAGTAGAAAAAGAAAAGCATTCCTTTATCATTTTTTTCAGTCAGTGACAAGTTTATCTTTGAATGACAAAAACTTTGTTTTTTTTTGTGAGTGATATGAGGAGGGTTGATTACTTTATCTTTAACCTGATCTTCAGCAGCTAAACTTAATCATAACTTTCAACTAATGGTCTGTACCTAGATACCCCCAACGTATCCTCTAACTTAACCAAGACCTAAATATCACGATAGAGATGGACAAAAAACAATACAAAGGAGTTGAAAATCATGCAAAATTTTTAAAACAAATGTGCAGATTACAGTTAACTCAACCACAAACCCCTGAAAAATTTTGCACAGGAAAATAGCCTGTTAGTTTTCATGCAAACACATATTGTAATGTTCTGTGATAAGAACTTATCCATCACTGCTTTTTTTCATATTAATACAATCTTGCAAAATTAAATCTATCAAGCTCAGGAATGTTCACACTGGGACTGCAGGGTTTGAGATCACGGCAACCTGACTCACTGAAGACTGAAAATGTGAATGGATATCCTGTGCTGCACATTGGCCAAGAACTGTGAATGTACTATGACATCATCTATCTAACATATGGCTGAATATAAGTAATAAATTTAAGGTCCTGCCCATTCACTAGGCCATGTTCTCATGCCTAAGTATTTGAAACGTTTATGGCCCTTTCCCTATTTTCTAAATTACTATTTTTATTAGGTCACAAGAGGTGTGAATTTTTTATGAGCTATTTGATATGGCACTTTCTTCTTATCTTGATGAAGCCTAGGCCAAGAGAAAGAGATCTGACAACATTTAATTCTAATGCATATTGCTGCTGAATTTACTTGTAATATTATCATTTTATCATGATAATTATAATAGATGCAGGCAGGGCAGCCTGACCTCTCTGTCCCCAATTGTAAGGGGCTGTCTGTAAATAAATAAATAAATAAATAAATAAATAAAAACTTTTAGTTTTTTTTTTGATAATTTCAAGTCATCTAAAAACTGTCCAGTCTTCAGTGAGTTAAAACAGAGCATCACAGTATCAATATCACAAATTTACTAGTAGCAGCTATTACACATTATTACAAAATGAAAACCCTGAAAGAAAAAATTCAAAGAACCTAATTTTATGCAAGAAAACTTGTCTGAGCCAGCCAGCACTAACAAAATTCTCAAAACTTTAAACAAATACAAAGCAAAATTTTCACAGATTACCAAGATCTCCCAGCAATGTTCTACTTGCTGGTAAGTGGTGTATCTGGAATCAAGATGGAAAAGGCAATGGCAAGCCTAGGTAGATAATTCTGTGTCAAAGTGATGTCTACTGGTAATTTTTTTGTTCTTGAGGTTTCATTTCAAAGATTGTTTTTTTCCTTCTAAATTTGGAAGTTCACGACATTTTCTTTTCTCCAGTTTTTTTTTCAAAATCTGGAAAATACCTGAAAATCTGCATCCCTGAACTTCTAATGACAGAAAAAGGTGGGAGGTTACAATGCCTGTTGACATCACACTACAGAAAACATGGTACACCAAGTATGAGCACTGGCCACACGCCTCTCAGTGAAATTGTACAGTACATATCTAAGAAACAGCTACATCTACTACATCACTACAGCTGCCTGCACACAAAGATCAAGCGACTAGCCAACTACAGGTAAGCTTCGTTATCACATTAATGAGCTTCCATTTTCCATAGTTTCACTTTGTCATGTGACAATATGTGGCTGGTGCACTGATAAAATCTTCCTCAGCATAACATCCAGCAGAATCAAAAATCAGTATCATGCAGCAGCCACTGAGGGGATCAACAGTAATAAGATCCAAGTAATACAGTTCTAAGAAAGAATTTCAGCAACTGAATCTGAATTCATGTACTGCAATGCTACATCTACTGCACCAAGAATGTACATGCAAGTCCAAGCCTTTCCCAGCCCCTAGTTGTTTTTTTTTTTAAAGTGCGCTCAAGGTAACTAAGACAGGGTGAAAAGGGTGTATCTTGGTGACTCCACTAATCAAAATCACTAGTGAATTTGATGTACTTAACAACACTGCCTGGATTGGGAGCTCAGGCACAACATTGCTCAGGACTTTATAGAGGCTGCAATATTTGTTTCATTAGGCGTGCTAACTTTTAAAGGCACAGAGCTCTGTGATGTTGAAAATATGCAAGAAACAATGAAATATGAAACACTGCCAAGTGATGCCTTTGTGAGTACTGTTGAAAATTTTATCACAAAGCAATAGCAGAGAGAAAATTTGTCTTCATGCAGATATCAGACCAACTTTAGCACTAATGTAAATAAAATAACAACATATGAACAAAAGATCAACCTGAACCTGATAATGCCAAAATAACAACAGCCTTGCCTTGGGCTTCATTTTGTGAGCAAGAAAGAAAATATAAGCAGGACTTTGTGCTATCTACACTTATTTTTTCATAGTGAAGAAAAGAAAACTTGTAATTAATCGTAAAGGTCAAAAGGAAAATTAACAGACAGAAATTCTACACAGTATCTCACTACATATTCTTCTGACTTGTACCTACATTCTATTCTTCCCCTGAAAAAGCTGTTCCTCATGTATAAAAGAGCTTAATATACTGATATCATTGTGTCATGAAACTTTAAGATTACTGGCATGTAGCAGTAAAGACGTTAGTCACATTGTTCATTTATCTTACAACTATCACATTATCATTTTCCAATTCAAATTTTTGATACCTGAAAGGCAATGTATATACAACAATGCTTTTTTTCTCACCGGAACTAATCATTATGCAGACTACAAAACTATTACCCATTTGCTCTGAATAATAAATGCAGTGTGGTCAGTGTAGTATTTTGTACATTAATTCAACTTGGCCTCTAGATGAATAATTATCAAGAAGGGTTGGAAGGTGTTAAGGCAGGTGTCTCAAAACCAAAAATTACAAAGGGAATTTCACTCTGTGTAGATACAAAACTGTGCAACAAGGGAGGCGCATCATGGTAAAGGTGAGGACAAGTGTTACAGGTTAGGGCTAGTGCAATGGGATTAAAACCAAAACTACAACAAAACAGAAATTTGCAATTTTTTAAATTTTTTGGGACAGCAAATGATTGACAGGCAAATACATGTAGACTAGTTAAAACAAAACAGGACGCAATTCCGTTGTGATTTCATGTTAAATTTAAGACGTACTGAAGAAAGCTGTTTTGTCAAAACATCAACTGAATTCATTTCCAAGAATAGCTGCTCCAAAGTCACCGGATACAATGATGGGAACAATGTCTTGCTGGTTTCACATTTCATGCATGAAAGCGAACAGTAAAAAGAAAACACAGCAAAGCTTCAAGCAAAGCAAAACAGGAAGTTTGTCACTGCTTTTTTTTTTTAAATTTTCACTGAGAGACGACTGAGAAATCTTTCCAACATATTCAGTGGGGTTTCCTGACGTCAATGATATTGTTATGGTTCTATCTATCGACGAAAATGATATTTCTACAGACAATTTTTTTTTTTGGTCAAATATAAATGCGCACAAGCATGTAACTGAGTCTTCTGTAAACATAAATATTTTTAATTCACTCTTTCATGATTTTTCCTTGCCATGATTTTATCAATGAGTAATTGTGAAGAATGTCAGAAAAATACAACCATTCCAAAGTTAATAAGTGTCCAATTCTTAGCAGTCAACAGGAAATGTTAAGGATGGGATAGGTGATGGCCCTTGGGGGCTCATGTTAGAATAAAATGCAAAATCAGGCAAACTGTGAGGGAATTTAAAGCTAGGAATGCCCAAATGAACGGAGAAGTGTTCACAGTTGTTGGTCATGATTGGAAAGTTTTCTGGTCGAGGTGGCAGTGCTCATACTCACCCCGTCCCCCTGCCAATTGGCTCCGCTACTCACATCCTCATTATTGTCAGGGTCGTTGGACCCACGCCGCACTACCATACGGCCACGGTTGGAAGAAGGCGGGGTGTCAGCACCGCCTAAATCTGTGGTAAGTTTGCTGATCTTTCCAGTTGCGGTCAACGCCTACACAGCCAGAGGTGCCGGCCAAAAAAAGAAAACCCAGCTTTATCGGGGGCAGAACTAAAAATCCCAGGTCATGCTTCAAATTAACCAGCTACAGCAGTTTGGGGCTAGGGAGATCTGATGATGGGGATCTTAATCTTCTGTGCATAAGGCATAAGAGCATTTAGGGACCAGAAGGGTGGATGTGTCTCACTGTATTGTCTAGATTCATGCATGGATGAAAGATGGAAATGGCAAAATGGGAACAAAACCACCATGCATGACAACTCAAAAGAACAAACTGTGTTTCAATGATAGAATAATTTCATGTGCCCATCATAACATCTCTGACACCCCTTTGGCAGAAACAAAATAAAAACCCAAGGAATATCTTAATATTAATTCTTCTTAAATCGTATTAAAATTAGATCCCCATTAATGAATCATGAAAAGTATAAGAGAGGGTAAAATAAGATATGCAGCAGCCACAAAAATATCTGATATAATAATAACATAGTGAAATTCATAGAGAGACATCCAATGCAAATAAACATTTCACATGATCAGAACTAATGAGTGGATAAAATAATGATATACTGCCAATCATGATGATGCCAACAAGTCCGTGGAACCAGATAAAAACCAAAGTAACATCTAGAGATACCTTATGGCAAACAAGGACAGGACAACTAGTGGTCACATGTTAAATGTTGCTAAACTTTCACACCATGCATAAATGCAACACAAAAGCTGTAGTCTCGTGCAGGGAGAGGTGTGTAATGTACCATTATACATTTGAAATCTCACTGTGATGATAACCAGGATGGGACATCACACAGATCTTTTCCAAAATGCCTAGGTGCAAGTAAACCTACATACTCTGCTGAAATACCAAATCTTGGTCAACCATGGTCACACTCTTGTTCTTGTGATGGGAATCAGCTTTTACATCACATATAATCACCAGCCCCTACTGGTGATGTGTGAACCCTGCTGTTTCATCCCTATGGCAAACTGAAGTTTCAGTAAGTAAAAAAATGTCCCCCAATCCCTACATGGATAACAGAATCTGATATGGAAATAACAGCCTAGGGTCAGATTGGTGTTTCTGGGGCCTGGTAGCTAGGCAACAAACTGCTAGTCAACAAGCTGATATCCTTTGTTCTGAGTGCCTTGCATACTGTTACTGAACCTCCAGAAATGACAATAATACAGGCGATTCTTGACAGAGCATGGAAGAAGTCATCTAGTGTTGTAACAGAAAGGCACTGCAGGTAAACAATAAGTCCAAAAATGTTGTGTGTACATTTGTGTACAGAATCTGTAACTGAGAATGACTGAGCAAAATTTACTTATAATTTGAGACTACCAAAAATCTTGTTGCAAGGAAAAAACATTTTTCTCATTTCCCTATCCCTTAAAATGTTATGCTGTAACAGCATCTTGCAAAATCTGCTTTTGAGGAACAGGCGAGAACCACTATTCAATAAATTCTACTCCTACGGTGTTTCTTTTGTGATATGAACTGTTTGTTAAACTTTCAAAGAATAAGTTTCTTCCTCTGATTTCATGAAAGTTTAGCAACACACATCATGTTAGTATGGGACATGATGGGTAAAAACGTCTGTGTGGACCCAGGTGGTCCAACCTGTTTCATTCCCAGGACTTGACTAGCTACAAGATGGAGAGCTGCAGGGTAGCATTCTTATGTTCAATTCCTAACCCATCTTACTCCTCCCCCCCCCCCCCCCCCCNGCAGTGGAACTAACAATCCCACTTGCTGCAGGAATGATCATGGATAATCAAAACTTTGTGTCAAGGATTTTCCTACATAATTCCGAGAGCTGAGATTGAGATCTTTCACTTTTCTACTGGTAAACGTCTTCACACAAATGCATACTTTATTTGAGACAAAGGGAATCCATGTAATTTTTTATTTTTTTTAAGTGAAAGACAATGTGTCTGATTATCTTCTCATGCATCCTACAAAGTCATGATAAAAGAAAAATCATGAGACGAAAACCATTTTAAGACACCAAGAGAAGATGACTAAATTAGATTGGTGCTTATTTTTCCATGCGATTCTATGGTTTTTCACAGCGCTCTAAGATGTTATCCTTCTATAAAAATTTTACTACAAAATTCCAGAAGTTTTCTAGTTGACCTGTGCAAACCCTGTAGCTAGCCAAGTTAGAAAAACGTCATATCAGATGCTGCCTATTATAGGCTGGACCACACTGGTACCGCTTTGTTTTTTTCTTAACCTTAGCACCAAGACATGAATGCATACTGTGATGATCAAGGAAAGTCCCAAATGAGCAAATATTCTAGAGGATACGAAATGAACTGATGAAACTAGAATTGTGCATGATGAAATGGAGGAGATGATCCAGAGAGAGGAAGGGCGGAGGATAAGACCACTGCTTCCTGAAGCTTAGAAATGTTGTAGACCAAATCAGAGCGTGAATAGGCTGTATGCAGCACCCACAGAAGTGGGTAGCGTTGAAGGCAGCAGTGCTGGTGAATAAATCTTGAAACACTCATGACAAATGTTTTGCCCTTAGATGAATCAATATTTTAGTACAGTTTATACAGTTTCACATCACTATGTCAATATTGGAAACTCATACAGGACTGTACCGCAATCTGCTCTTTACACTGATCTGCAATCTCAGCTTCACAATATAGAAATGCAATAAAAAGATGAAACAAAAGGGAAAAAAGAAACTGTCATCATAACATGAGGTATGTGTCCACATTATAAATAGGGTGAAAATGTCTACTGCTGTTCATCCTGGCAATTTCTGCAACATAGATGTGCAATATTTCCAGCAGACAGCCAGGTTCATAAATAATCCTTGGCCTCTTTGATGAGCCCATGCTGAAATGCCTGTACACACTTCATGACAGAAACTGGTGACAATGCCCAAGATGAGAACACCAATACACGATGCCATTTCAGTGACAGGAATTGTTATGTGTAATGAGAGACAAGAGAAATAGCAAATGAAGCAAGCATGCATACAGCTTCATAATCTGATCCATGCACTGTTGCTCTGAACAACACAGAGGTCTCCCCCCACCTCCCCTGAAGCTGTTTGGTCCAGATTAGAAGAGCTTAGAAGTGCATGTACAGTTTCACAGATTGCAAAGCTGTATCTAAGTATGCCAGTTCATGAATCTTGATGCCATCTTTTCCACACAAGATCTACTCACATTTTTCCTGGACTTCATGGCACATTCCTCTAATGTCTCGGCCGCCTCATACTTCCCTTGTCTGCGGTAGAGAGCACCCAGGTTCTTCAATGTCGTGGTTACTGTTGGGCTGTAGATTTGAAGATAAGAATGTTACAGCTCACACAAGATCCTTTTAGAAGCACACCTATAGCATGGAACAGCTCATTATCTACACATCCGAGGCCTATTTTGCCAACTAAGCATAATGCATTAAACCACAATATGTTAAAAGAAAAGCATAACTGCTATAAAATACAGGACAAGTTTAACTGCATGATGAAAAACAGTGATTTGAAATGTCTTCCAAATATACATATGCATCAAGTACAACTCATTTTGGCTGGGGTCATAATGGAAACATTTGACGTTGTAATGACTTCATGCCATAGGAGAGCACTGTCATGAGCAAGACAGCCAATTTTGCAACATCCAGAATGAGGCTGGTCCTTCTATTTATATTCGTGTAACAACATGAATTTAAAATTAAGGGCTGTAAAGGCAATACACACTTTTCATGCATACCTGTCAACTTTGGCATTTTTGTGCCAGCCCCCATACTCAGGCAAGGGAGGGCCTCCCTCTTTACTCTTGCCCTGAAACACAATAAACATGATTTTTGTGTAATTTGCATGACAAAGTGTTTGGCGTATGCCTAATAAAGCTTTTGAACTTTGAACTCTATCTCCAACAGTGCCACCAATAATTGCCCATTGCACAGCAAGTATTCCCGACCCTCTTCCTTAGTATCTATGATGTAAGACTAATTCTTTGGGAATGATTTGCAAAACTACAGACTTCATAAAGATTCATTAATCATTTACTCTCTGTACCTTAATGAGCACACAGATTTTTAATGGTCTCCAAGCTTTTTTGAATGCCCAATATGTAAACAATTCATATCTTTGAAGCAACTATCTCTCATTTCCAGCCATTCTTAATTCATAATGAAATGAGAAAAACCTAAACTGAGACCCGATCTAAAACATACAGACATGGTCACATATGTTTCTCATGAACTATACTATAGACACTTCTATGGACGAACTCTTATTGAATGAAGTAAGTGGCCTGACTGAATGGGCTGCTAGCTGCAGAAATGAAATGGCTACTGCTTTTTAATAAAGAAAACTTACCTTGTTTTCCTCCCTTTCCTCTGCTCTCATCCATATAGGCTTATTTTCACCTGAAGAAAAAGGACAGCAGTTTCATGAAGACAAAATAAGACAGGAGCATTGGAATATCATCCCTTATTTTACTTGAATAGGAACATGAGGATGAACTTATATCTTTCAAGAATTTTAATCAATGAGAAATAGTGACTATCTACAGGCCAGAAAAGGCTGGATATGAATGTCTACAGCTGGCACAAAAAATGCACTGTTATGTTCATTTGCCAAACCATTTCTCTCCCACTAATACTATCATAGTAAAGTTAATACAAACATTTTTTAATGGCATATTAACACCCCCCCCCCC
>JAWQUT010000214.1:550987-577705 GCA_033807755.1 Ellobium chinense
CCCCCCCAAATGCAAATTACTAGCACAGTAACTTAATATGACTCAAATTTTGAGATGATTCTTTCTCTTAGGCCTTAACCAACTCCTAACACACACACAAGGTGACAAAAAAATAAAATCAGGTTTCAACCACTACAGCTAATCTTGCTGAATTTTTTTGAAAGCTGCTATGAAGCAGAAAGTAATTTGTTCATTTCATCCCAAATGTGGTAATGGCAGAGAATGACCAAAGCACATCTTGTCAATTCTAAACTAGTCTGAAATACGGCATAGTTTACTTCACAGTTCACACTGCATTAAAACCACACATTTCTTGCTTCAATCATGTCACAACCACAATGGTGTAACATGCACCTACCTTCTACTTTTCCAAACTCTTTTTCATGTGCTCTTGTTAAAACTTCTTTATATAAAACTTCTGCTTGCTTGTATTTTCCTTGTTTTAAATAAGCAGATGCCTGCAGGAGAGAAACACCATAGGTTAGGGCTCTAGCTCAAAAACATTTCTGACAATTGTTTCAGTAGATTTCCCAAAATGCATGTTGTTGTTTTTTTAGCTTTAAGCCAGTGCACATAAAAAATAATTATGTCATGAGATCATCCTTAATTCCATTTTTAGTGTACAATACTTCAATGTCCACTCAGAAATCTAGAAATACTGAGAAAATAATGTCAGTTAATCTTACATTCATCACATGGTAATTTAAAAAAAACAACAACATTTAAGTTTAAAGCCCCTTCGACTTAATGACTTACAATTAATCTCAATGATCCCTTCCTACAAATAAGTGATTGTGAAGACCATTTTTATTGTGGTATCCTGACCGACTTTCTAATTTCACACAAGAACAACACCAAAACACTACATTACTACATATTGGCTTTACACCAACCAAACAAATTGCAAAAGGTTAAAAAAATTAGAACCAAAAAACATGGGAGTGCTTTGAGGTAAGGAAAGGGTGGAGGGCACAAGACCTGAGAGAGAGAGAGAGAAAGAAAGAGTGAGAGAGAGAAAGAGAGAGAAGTCTATAACATTTAACATAAACTACCATTTCACACAACAATTACAGATAACTGAAAATACGGATCAAACTCTTATCTAGAAAATAAAGAAAAGGCAAGGAGACCAAAAGGTTGTATTGAGACTCTGCATTTCGTAAGTGCAGGTTGAGATCTAAAAATCCCTGGATTGTGCCTCAAACAACATAGCCATTACTGCCCAAAATCCATATTTACTGCACTTTTCTTTGTGTGACTTTTTCCACTTTCCAATAATGAAAATGCAACTGCAGGTAAGAAGACCGAGGTAACAGAAAAAGTATAGGCCACCATAAAGATTTTCAGGGTGTTTCCATGATTGGCAGCGGCACTAGAATTATTGTGGCAACTCCTAAATGGGCCACTTTGAGATGACAGAGGAATGCAAGACCTTGGGTAAATCTACTACATTTTATCAGCACAATCAGGGGACTTGTGGGTCACACCTCAAATCAGGCCAACCTTCACCCTTTAAGAAGAAAATAACTCTGATAACCCAAAAAAACCCAAGAATGATTTCAGACCTGCAAAGTTATCCAAAGCTTACAACAGAAACAATAAACACCAGCACAGAATATTCATCCCATATCTTTCACAACTTCATATCTGAATCACTATAAGGTGTTTAACATACTTTGAACCATTTTCTGTTGATCTTTCAGGGATGGTTTCACAAGACATTAAACAGAGAGAGCATTGTAGCTCCAAAATAGTCCAAGAATACCTCAATAACAATTGCAAGCAGCACAACCTTACCAAATTATTTTGGGTTTTCACAACATTTGGATCATCGGGTCCCAACTTTTTCTTGTATATTTCTAAAGCCCGTAGGTAATATTTTTCCACCTGTAACAAGGACAGACACCCATGACAACTCAAATATTAAATGCTGAAGCAATAAATGAAGCATACAGAAACAATAAACCGAAAATGCAAACTAATAGGCTATATGCTGTGTGTGTGTGGGACACATGTTTTGCAAATCCTTTTCACGTCTAAGGCCTTTATAATCTGCAAATTCTATGTGTGGTTACAATCACAATCATGTCATTCTTAAATAATATTACCACATGACTTGAAGAGAGGTATACAGTACCACCATAAACACCAATATGGTTGTGTTATTACCATTAACCTGCTTCAAAGTTTTAAGGTCTCTGAGACCATGAAAAATGATTTACTAAAATGTGTCACACACAGGAAACAAACAAAAGGAAAACAAAAAAAGACAAATGTACAAAAAAAGAAACATTTGTTAAGAATATTAAGGCTGTGGAAAGGAAAATGTGAAGTGCAACATAGAAATGGGAGTCAGATTTCCTTTGCACTCTCACATATCCATAACAAATCAAATGAGAAGGGTGAGGGAGAGGTGGCACTGGAAGTGAAAATATGAACAAACAGATCATAAAAAAGCAGAATGTTCCAATAATTTCTTCAGTTGTATTATTTATCGACAACCTGTTTTCATTCCTTCAATCTGTCAACTCAACTGTGGCAAAGTTCTTTACCAGGAAGCATGTCTTTAGTCATACTTTCTTAGACAATATTAGGGTATATTATCTGCTTTCTTGGAAATTTTGGGAGATCATGCTGTTTCAGTTCAACTGTATGTGACTGGGTGTGAAAATCTGACTCTGTTCCTAATGAACGTGCAAGGAAAAGAAGATTTTGTGGAGGGTAGAGTTCCATCATGTCAGCAGTTCCTGAATTAAACAAGATAAAATAACAGGGAGGAGGGCTGTGTGATTTTGGGGGAGGGGGTAGGGGTTGCCGAATCATAAGAGCACACGGAGCCAACACCAGAAACTATTCAAAATAAAGGAAGAATGCAGAGATACATACAAGGCCATTTTTACAATCAATCCAAATAGAGAACAGTGATAGCCAAACGTCCTCAATAATCTACAAAAATTAGATGTTTTGATTATGTCTGATTCCAATTAAATGTATCCCTCTACAAATATGAAAGAAGAGGTGTTCTAAAATCAGATATGAAAATGAAACCTTTTAACTCTGAAATCAGATATGAAAATGAAACCCTTTAACTCTAAAATCAGATATGAAAATGAAACCATTTAACATCCTCTTTAGGTTATCTATCCGCATGCTCCACAAAAATTTTCAATACAGTATAAAATAGGTGTAATATGACATACAGCTAATATAAAGATTTGCCTATAGCTGGTATCCTCAAATCCCTAACAAAATCAAGGTGTTTCACCAAACTCAAGGCTAGCCTTGTATGAATCTCAACACAAATATATAAAACAAAGGGACATCGAAAGCTGCTCCAGCAACTGAATATAGAACATAGACTTGAGTCTAGTCAGCTGGTGCCACACCACAGGGTGTGACCCTTACCAAGTTGTTCTTAGTTTTAGCTACATTGGGGTCATCTGGACCAAGCTTGCCCTCATAGATCTCCAGGGCTCGCTGGTAGTACTGCTCCACCTGTAAGCAACAGACTAACTGGTCACAACTTGTAATGGGTATCCTCCTCCACAGCATAAATCCATGCTGTCAGCATATATTGTTTGATACAATGCATAAGGTTGTATATGCTTTGATCAGCATATTATCGTACACAATTTAATATGTTAAAATCATCTACTGGCAAATTCACAGTCCAAAAACAGTGAAATAAACATTAACAACACAATGAATGGATGGATGAGATAGACTTCAAAAACTGTTGCTGTCACTCCAAGTCAAATAGAAGCACTTGACAGCATCAGATCAAAATACATGTTTTCATCCAAAAGATAGGTAGTATGTGTATAGCAGCTGGTCAATCTTGTGCTGAATGTCTTGAACCTGTAAAGGAACTTTTATTATAGGCATAATGTTCATGCAAAAACACCCACATGACCAATTTCTAATTCAGATCTTATGGAAACTGATGTGCTATTGTATGTAAATGTATTACGAGTAAATGCACAATTATTTATTTTTTTCAGATCTTCCTTATAAATTTTCAAGACCTGTAGCTCCTTCATCAGCGGCACTAATATTTCAATTTCTTATCCAAATAGCTTGAATGATATTAAAATCACATATCAGTGTTTTCTTCATACCAAATATAAATGCTAGCGAGGCTTGATCAAAACATCGAGAAAATTCACCTAATTCAACATGGGAATTCAATAGTCAGCCCTTATAAATGTAACAAATTGTCTTTCTAACACGGTAGAGTCATATGAAACATTACAAACAAGACCTTACCTCCTCATACTTGCCCTGATTCTGGCATAGCAGAGCCAGGTTGTTCAATTGCTTGGCCACATCTGGGTGGTCCTTCCCTAGCACCTGAACAAGAAACAATGCAAAAAACTCTTTCAGTGACAGAGCAATAAATGCTGTTGCTACAGGTGAGAATAAACATAAATAAATGCAGTCAACAAAGCAAATCAACACCACAGATATGTTATTCTATTTGGTAAGTGCATACCATATTGCTGGACAAATGAAAAAGCAAAAATAGCCATCCAGGTTACCCATGATAAGTCAAATATGCTCCTCTATAATTCTTGTCCTACTCTCTTTCAGTTCTTACCTTTTCTCTAATCTCTAGAGCACGCTTACACAGAGGTTCTGCCTCTTTGTATTTCCCGCGCTTGCCATACAACACCGCCAAGTTGTTCAATGTGGCTGCGACCTATAGTAAAGAGGGTGAAAAAAACAAAGATTTCAATTAACCAGTGGTTGATGACAATGGCATTATAAAAGCCAGTTATTTATGGCAATATTAAATGTCAGGCAATAATAAACTGTTCTTTACAACAAAATTCTACTTTAACAGCAGTACTCTAATGGACCATACAGAATTGGCCATGGCACATCAAACGTTTGAATGAAGAATAAAAATATATCCTCAGTATCACACCAAAGTTGATAATCATCACTTTTAAACTTTGTGTCACAAACCTGACATGTGATGAAATAAGTGTTGACTGTGTGCAAGGCAGTACATGCTGATGTTACACAAAATTGATGCGGCGAAATGCACTGATTTAAGCAAAAAGCCAACATGCTGGTTTTCACTAAGATTATGTCATCTATTTATCAGACTAACATAATGAATTCATGCCATACAAAGTTAACTGTCTGTCATAGAATAGTAAAAACATGGAAAGCTTTCTGTTTTGTGAGGTGAGAGCAACCATGAAATGTGAATCCAATGTGAAATAAAGATGCAAAAAAGTCTTTTATCACTTAACGTTCAGTGAATGTACAATGTATGTGAGCAGTATGTAAATCCTGATTATCACTTGGTGACAATGTAGGCGTAAGAAAATTTTTGAACTTTGTGACTCCCCTTTAGTTAAAAAAGAAAAATTCTGTTAAATATTCTATCTCATGTAGTGGATTCTGTGTTTATCTCATACTCACAATAATATGCACATGTTATTCAGTTGTTTTACATTTGAATATTGAGTATGAACTTATTCAGTCATAACTGTATTAAAGTTGACCATTATCACTTTGAAAGTAACATGTCAGCACCACTACTCACATACAGTGTCAAACAGAAAACATTTAAGGACTAAGCATGAAAATGAAAATGGTACCATTTCTAAAAAACACAATGACATAAGATACAAGAGTAGTTAGAGTCTTTGCAAACCATGAATAACAATTGGGGGGACAAAATACAACATTAATCTATGAATCTTTATCAGGTATAATCAGTGATCACTTACAGGCATACAGAGATAGCTGAACAGGAAAACTGCATGCACAGGATTACATATAGCCTAAGTCTGTTAGCCATTTAAATTCAGTGTTTTGTAACTTATTTTTCTTACTTGAAATTAGTGTTATAATTTTCCACATTTGGTAAAGATGTTAAATGTGACCAAATGTGCTGGTCATTTATAGACAGTGGGTAAATAGTTTGGTACTATTTTTATACAGTACAATGAAAGATTGGTATATGCTCATGCACATGCAGATTCGTTATCGTTATTATACTAATCTGCTTAAAGTTGATTCCTAAACCAAAGTCATGATGACAGACACATTAGACCTTTTGTAATACACTCAATTTGTCAATTATCAATTCTTTGTGAGGCCTAATCGAAATAGCTGGACTCTCTCAAAAGCAGAGCAACTATTAAAAATCGCTTTCAGAGAAACAAAAGTAATGGGTTGGTGGGGGAGGGAAGAATTTTACTGTGACTGCCAAACACTATCTTCTGAAAGATGAAATTTTTACAATGACCACTGTATTGCATGTTAAAAAAAAATTACAGTATCATTGCTCAGCACCCTCTATTGGCAGCCAAAAGATCTCCATATTTTAGCATATCTAGCATGAAACAAGCAAGGCCTGTAAACATAGTTCATGTGCAATAACTAACTTGTCATGATCCAGTTAATTTCCATTCATTAGAATTTTTGCCTTGATAATCACAAACTCTAAACCAAGGCCACTGACAACTTAAAGAAAAAGGATTCTAAGCTACATCAAGAAAAAAGCTTTTCTAATGCAACTGATATGTCAAACACTAACTGAGACCTTGAAGACATGGAAATTTTAACACAAAACAAACGCAACAACAACTTTTAGAGATGATCAATGCTCTCAATGAATCACAATAAAGAGTTAGGGGAAAAGTATTCCCAAAAAAGATTCATCCAACTGGAAAATCTCAAGAGGACTTCACAACATCTAATATGTAGGGAAAATATACCAACTCAAAAGTCTCATCAGTAAAAAGTTAAGAACAAAGATCCACATGAATGGTATAAACTTGCAGAGCACAGTGTGGCATTTCAAAATGAAAGACAGGAAAACACCTTTGGAAAAAATAGTGCTATCTCATTCTGAAGACTCTCTTTGCTCTGTTTCAAAATAAACATAGCTCTTCAGCCACAATATCTACAGCACTGGCTTAAAAGATGCCTTTCCTGGAAGATGCCATTCCTCTGGAATGAGATATGACAACAGCTGCAATCCTCATCATTATCTATAGCCTATCAAAGAGGATAACAGGAATTCCCCACATGTATTAATCATAATGGCACTGTTTAAGGAAAGAGGTTGAAAACAATTAGCTATGAAGTACCCAACTCAAAATATCAAAATACTTAAAGAGGAACAACAACAACAAAAAGAACCCAACAACAGCTACAGTGAATGGGGCAATACTGAACATGCATGCCCTGACATGGACCTCCACATGCAGGGGAAGCAACAGCAGACCATTCATAACTCACAGCAGGATGGTCAGGGCCAAGAGTCTTCTCACGGATGTTGAGAGCATCATTAAGTAGATTGGCCGCTTCCTTGTATTTCCCTTGGTCCCTTTATAAGCAGCATGGGGTAAATCATTTCATAAAGGATTACGACTATGAAGACAAAATGTAAGTACATGATGTCTGTGCCAAAGTTGGCGGAGCAGTCTGATCCTGGACACCCTGAAACTTCATGATGATTAGGAGGTCCCACACTGTATACTGTGAATGTACCATGGCCTCACTTTTTGAATTGAATTTCCCTTAGTTACCATTTTATATGGATCCATTTATCAAACTGACAATAACTATGAGAAATAATTGCTGTTCTACTGGTCATTCTACCAGGTATTACCATGCCAGCTTTTATAAGTGCAGTTGACTCTGTCCTTTTACATTTTCACTCAACCACAATAAATTCCAAATAGAATAAACTTCAGCACCCCGCAATCCCATCATCTGCTTAATCAGAATGTTTCTTTGGCATTTGTAAAGCTGCAGTTATGTGGAGTCAAATGCACCATCAGCTAGCAAGTGGTTTGCAGTACTGAAACTGATCTCTCATCTTTGGACTTATGATCAAATTAATGAAGCTTTCTGCTCAAGGTCATGGCAGTGATGTTGTATACAGTGTGCGTGCACCTCATCATAAATGGTATTCAGACATGAAGAGATCTAGCTTATCTCACTCACAGCAGGATGGCTCATGCCCAAGGTCTTCTCTCTGATGATGAGAGCATCATGGAGCAAGTTGCCTGCCTCTTTGAATTTACCCTGGTCTCTGTAATAGCATGCAGACTCAATCAGCAAAACTTTCATTAGAAATGACAAGCACTTCATTGACTTTTATCATGACTATTTGGAAAAAAGATCTCCATATGTCACATGGTGTTTTATCTATGTAACTTGTCATGTGTCTTGTTCTAAGTGGTTTCAACCAGTGCAAATCATGATCCAAATAAAATCAAGTTGTATGCATTTTCTTTATAAACTGAAAGATGATTCCAGCTCTAAGAACGGCTCAAAACTATAAGTCATTCTTATGCCTGAGTCTGTAATGCTGTCATTTAAGATTCTCTTATTCAGCCAGTGAATCAAACCAAGAATATTCAATGTCCAGTCTGAGCCATTACTACAAAAAATCATATGATCCCAAAACGCAGGCCCCTATTTTTTTCTTTCATTTATTTTCCCAAATTTGGAATGTCTCATCAAACAAAGCCTATTCTAATAATACATATGTAATTAACAAACATTATCATATATATAGCACACTAATATTTCAAGCTAGTGTGTAACTGGTTCATATCTCTACCCTTTTGTACTTACTACCCTGTGTAGAGTTTTAATTATCCAGCAAACTCATTTTGATATTAATCTGAAAAATCTGAGGCTGAACTCTCCTTTTCACTGTTGATAAGTGAAATCACACTGACATGCAAGTGAATAAAAAATTTAAAAGCCCTTATCAGGTTCTTCACAGCTGAGAGGACACCTAGTGGCTTGAGACTGTTGGGCAACTACTAGTTTATCTGTTGCTCAAGAACTTGTGTTTACTATCTGGCTTAGAGAAACAAATCTATACCAATGAAATAGTCTTTTCAAAGCCGGCACAAATGAGAGCTTTTCACAACAGAAATGGTGACAATTTAGATCTAAACTTGCAAAATTAAGTTTATACTGCACAACTTGAACCCCAGCTTTTAGTTCATAAGCCAGTGTTAATCAAATTCTAATGTGCTGAAGATGATTTAACTCTGCTGTGGCAGTGTCTTGACCTAAAAACTTTTTTATCTATTCCCAGTTCTCAACTTTATTCCTCAGTATTGCATGTTTATTGAGACTGAGCTTTGAGTCATGACTCCATGACAGTTAATGTAAGAAACAGCTATATTATCTTCACATCACTAAATTAACAGTTTATTGTTTTGACTACAATTTCAACAAATATGACAGTGCTATCATTGTATGAGTCTTAAAATGAAAGAGCTGATAAAAAGTGAATCTGAAAATCACAAACCAATCAATGCAACAGATCTGTTGAGAAGAAACTCCAAATACGTGAGCATGCAATTCATTGTTTTTCCTATCCTTTTCCTTTATCTTCAAATATCAAATGATTAGAAGAAAAACAAACATTTGACACATTATCTCTATTCTGAACTTTTCTGCAAACTGTTATATGTCATTTCTGCAACCTAAATACAAATCTGATTCCACTGTTAAATCTGCGCTTCCTGATGTTTCTCTGCTTTCTGACTGTTGGATCCCCTGATAATACTTAAAACACTGGTCAGCTTTTCAGTCCTTTCTAACTACTTTTTGTTTTCTGCCCAATTTAACTCTCAGATCTCTAAACCTTCTCAAAAACTATAAATAAGGGGAAAGTTTACCTGTATACAAGAGCCAAAATGTTGAGCATGGTTGCCACATCTGGATGGTCATGCCCAGAGGTTTTCTCTAGATCCTCTAGTGCCTGCTTGCACAGAGGCACGGCCACCTCGTAGCGGCCCTGGGAAGCATATTGTATTACCAAGTTGTGCAGAGTGCGGAGTCGAGCTGGAATCTCGTAGCCTCCACTCGCTGCATGAGCCATTGCACTGGGTTGTGAGGGGGATAGCACTGAGGAATGAAGGGAAACCACATTCTCATTAGAAGGGTAGTGACACACTGTTCTAAATGCCTAATACAGAATACAAATGGATATGTACTAAAGACAGCAATGTCAGCTTTGAAAACTATTTCTTTTACAAAAGTGAATGAAAACACAGTAAGGTGATGGAAACTGTGATCATTTTTAATTTAGGGAAAAATGCGTGAAATTTTAAAAACTCATAATAAAAAAAAATTGATGTAATTTGAATTGCTGTCATTCAGTGTCAAACAAGTCTTGTCTGATGTGATGAGCTAAAATATCCTTATATCTCTGAGAGTGTTGATTTAGAATGATAATGGTCACCATGAATCAGCTAACTGTTTTTCAAATGAGCTACTCATCTATTCATAGTACACATTCTCTTAAGCTGCTATTTCAGCAAGTAAATCAAGTGTCTTCTTAAAATAATGTTGCACACCCAGACAATATTATGACATAATATGAGTTTTGTACATTGACCACACCATAATAATTTCTTGCAAATTTGTCCAGGTGTTGGAAATTTTGAGACTTCAAAAAGTTCCCCCCTTGCCTGGCCTTGACAATATAGACATGAACATAGTTTATTTCATGAGTTCCTTCACAATTTTTTTCCAGCCATACAATACAGTGAGTTCACCAAACAATGTTGTATTGGTGTTGTGAGAGCTTCATGAAAGATACAGCTTTCCAGAATACAATAACAAACAGGCGCAGGCATGAAATGCTTATACAAAGGTAGGTTCAAAATCATAATGAGTTTCAACCATTCATCAATATTATCTTATGCTTATAAGCTCCTTTTTATGTGGATCCTTTGGCTCCTTTCAATTTCAACTTATACAAACCAATTGCATGGCTATGTGCAGTTATGTTCTCCTGTCTCCTAGCAGGTCACTCTACACGTGATTGAATCATGCATGGCCATGAAGCTCGACAGGTGGCAAGTGTATACTTGTTCTTATTTGGAAATCTAGCGGGTGGCTTACACAATGTTTGCTGCATTCCTGAGTGGCTGCTGGCAAACATGTTCCACCTAGAATGACATGTAATGCCTGACACTTCTCAGCCTAAAAATTCTCAGCTCATTTTCATCAATGTAACCACAGCCTGCTGTTACCACTAACTGGGACATTTTCCTCTCATAAAACCGCCACCAATTGCTCAAGATTTAAGAATCAATATACTTTACTCTGATATGACTCATCTCAATAAGGGCCAAAGTAAAAAAAAAAATAAAAATCTGTGCTTCAGTTAAACTGAGAGGCTGAGATCAGACAACTATTAAAATATGCAGGCTAGTTATTCTTCTTCTGTGTAAACAAAGCAGCCCTACTTTATAGCTTGTGTAGTTCATTAAGTGTTATCTGAACTGATAATAGAATATATTATTGCTGCTTAATGATAAGAAATTCTGTTGACTTTATGAGATTACATTAAATAACAAGATTTTAAAACATTAATACACACATGGAATGGCTATGATTTATACAGCCATACTTCTTTTGTTCATTCATTGACAACGTGAAGTTTACAGGTTTTTAATTCTGCATTCTTTACATAAGAACATGGTTTAGTTTTCGCCTTCCATTAACTAACCCCCCCTTACTCACTGCATTATTTTTCTGCCTCTTAATTCTACCTCTTTACAGCTTTTACCTCCCTCCTTTGCAAATACAAATGAAAAAAGTATGAAATCAATTCAATATGAAATACTCCTGTGAATTGCAAAGCATTTTAACTCTTCTGTTTGTGCAACAACTTGAAATTTTCTACTCTGGCAATATTTTCCTGCCTGGTCAAATGGAACAATGGACAATCAAAACAAGAAGAGGGTGTTGGGACGGAAGATGAACAAACACTGTGGGACACACTGGTCGGCTAATTAAGCAAACATTGTGTGATGTCCTGAGAACAATGTTCACTGAGGAATGTTTACCTGGGATGCTGCAGAGGACTAGTGTTTCATTGCACAAAGTTCAATGATCATTCATACATAAATTTACTTAAGGAAAGCACAGTGGATGAAAACAACATGAAGGGAGAGTAAAAAGGAAAGAGGGAAGGGAGAAATAATACTAATGGGACACACAACATTATGGATGGAAAAGGGGAGAGAAAGAAGGGTCATCCTCCTTCTATAAAGGCTGAAAATGACCAGTATGCGTTTCTCTTTCTGCCAGCCTATTCTCCATGCTTTACCACTTCTGTAACATGGAGACATCTCTGACTACACATTTCTCTAAGAGAGCTTAGGAGAAGTAGATAATTTCACGAGTTACATGAAACAGGAAAAAAGACTTTGCTTAAGAAATCCACTATATATGTGAGTGTAAAATTTTAAACCTATTAATTATTATCTTGCTTGTTTTTTTTTTGTTCACCACGCACTTTCCTCATCCAAATCTTTGTGAAAGCATGACTAAATGTTGTGAAAACTGAAATTTAACCACGGTATTACATGTAAAATGCAAACATCCGAGTCAACCTAGCTAAAGAGAATTACCAGTAAAGAACCAGTTCTCCCCATCTCTCTGCTTTTTAATACTTGGAACATAACTATCAAAGCCAATTCTGCAACCTCAGCAATTACTGGATTTCAAGCAGAGCATCAATTATGAAAAAATGAGAAGTGTTGATGGGTGTGGGGACAGGCTGATAAAAAGGGTGGGGTATTTTTTGAGAAAGACCTACTCAAGCCAGGGGGCACTTCATACTCCCCATATTCATTGGTGTAGACAACAACAGGCATATACTGAGTGGTGTCGTCCATGGGAATATCATGTCGGAATCGAACTGGACATATTAGTAAAATTAAGACCATTTGAAACACATGCACCAGGATGAAAAAAATCATAAACTTAATTCTCACAAATAATGAGAGGGAATCCTACAGTATACTGAGTGAAAGTAAGTGAAATTAATAGTAAAGTAAACTGCACAACTATAGACTTTAAAGCACTATAGATCTCAGCGTGCTATCAGGGCAATGTGAAATCACATCCTCTTGCTTGTAAACAGTTTTCTTCATGCGATCTAACAATTACAAATAGACTGTGTTTCAGAACATAAAACCAAAGTGTAAATTCTTGAAAATATGGTCCTGATTGCAAAGTCAACTGATGAAGTAACATAAAAAATAACAACCACAAACAACAGTGATGAAAATTTAATCACATTTCTTCTTGCAATCAGAGAGCAAACAAAAATTTTGGAAGATAACAAAATATATCTACCTTCTGGAGATGCATCGTCATCAGCATCAGGAAAACCAAGGTCATCTAACTGTGACGGAGCTTCAGTTTCTTTCTCCGCAGGTGGCTGCAAAGAACCAATGAAAGTATGCTCTTTTGTCACCGGTCATAATATTTTGGCACCAGGAACACCCAACAGATGGTACCATAGCTTTTCTGAGTCTTTTGTCAGTTTGCAAAAAAATGTGCTTAACCCTTTCTACACCTCATAACTGATGAAGTTACCGAATTCCTAGGATGACAAGAACACATATAAATGTAACCAAAAAAAAAAAACAACCAAAAGCTTTGTCTCCTTTATTTCATCTTTACTAAATTTTGAAATAAAGCTTGACATCTGACCCTATTACCAGAGGAGTTTAATATATTATCAGCATGTGCCAATACATCGCAATGTCATCTTTATTTACTCTGCATCAGGCGCTCCAGAAATAGCAACAAACACAGGTATGATGTACCACAATAACATGATATTTGCTACCTAATTATGTTACTTACAGCAGCACTGTGTCCATCAGAATCATCATACTGTTTCATCTCATTCATGAATTCCAAGTGTTTCTTTTCCTCCTCTAGTGTTGCCACTCTCTGTTCACTGACCTGTGTGAGAGAATGATCACGAAACGCATTGCTTACAAATTCTCCATAGCTCTCCAAAAAGTACATTTTCAATAGTGTGCACTAAATTCTCACAAACCATCTTACCCATCTTTCACACAAACCACTATTCCAGTGATTCAAGGCTTGTAAGAAATGCACGTGAGCACCATCCCCAGCTCAATATGCACACCCCATCCTCCATCCTTCACCCCCCCCAACCCCAATAAAATCACAGTATATTATTTTTCCAAAAACCACCCACACATGTTGACAATGCTTTGCTGGAGTATTTCCATCAGGTCTGTTTATGGGCTATGTTAGATAACAAGGTGTTGCAACGAGCAATATTTACTACAATGACCCACACAAAATGTTTTGAAGACACAGCAATCTCTCACCTGCAGTTTCTGCTGTGTTGTTGCCAACTCGTCCCTAAGCCAGCCATTTTCTTGACAAAGCCGCCGCACCTGAGCACGGAGTTTCTGCTTCTCTGCTTCAATCTTCTGGAGGTAGTTGGACAAGTCCATCATAACCTGCAAGACAAGAAGAGAGGCTCTGTGCAAGATGCAGAAAATTTTAACTCATATGAAAGCCTTCAGTGCCAAAGACTTCCAACAAGCACTGGCCTTTTGGGTCAGGGATAGCATCAAGAAGTGAACATTAGACTGTTTATATCCATTTTTAAATACCTTTTTTTTTTNGGGGGGGGGGGGGGGGGGGGGAGAAAGAGAGGGCAATGTCCAACTCATATAAGACAGACATCTAACTCAACATCATAAAATTCTGATTTCTGTTTCTGTTTTGTGTTAAAATTTACCAATCCTGTTGCTCAATGTTACCAAAGTAATAATGCCATCCAAACGAGTAACAAACAAATAGATGACAAACTGAAAATGAGTCTGAGAGAGATAACAAACAGATTCTGGAACGAAGGAGTGCAGTATTCAAGGAAGGTAAAAATGCCACTGCAAATTTCGTCTCATTCCTAAATCCCCTCTGCTGAGACAGATAAAAGATTGGGACAGGATTGGGGGGGTGGGGGGTGGGGGCAGGCCAGGTCTCCAGGCCACCAAGTGGGCAAAAACATTAAAGCTTTTCAGTAGTAATATACTATTGGCAGTCTTTGTAGTAGAAGGTCTCAAGACAAGTTGAGGACAAATGAAGAAAAGAATGAAAAAGGGGCTTAAAGAAAACGGAATAAAATTTTCTGCAGTTTTTTTTTTCACTTTCACTCTGCAGGAACAGTTTGCCTTCACTTGGAACGCTTCCATACGTTGCAATGCAATGTCTTTCTCTGGCTGGATTGCTCAACAGTAGCCATGAAATCTCAGCTTCCAAGAGAATACATAACTGGAGGGCCAAGAACACAGTTTGGTTTTTTTTTTCTTCTTCCTCTGAACTGTCATGAAATGTTAAAATTTATCAAAACAGAAAAGTGAAACTCTGTGACCTGACAAATTATATTTTCATTGTGACTTAGTCTTACCTGTCCTTCCCCTAACCCCAACTCTATCGTTTCCAGGGACTTTTGTAAAATGTTGGTCTTCTCCTCCACCAAGTTGGTATCACCATTTTCCCTCTTGATGGTCTTAATGGAGGAGAGCAGCGTGTTGAGGATCTGCTGGTAGTCATTCTTCAGTGTGTCCAGGCCCTGAATAACTGTCCTTGTATTGCTGACAATCTCATCCTGATTGAGGGCGGTCATCTTGCCTATCTCCTCAATCTTTTTTCTGGAAACACACAAAAAAGGTTCACGATAAGTTAGATCACAGGCTTCTGGTCTCCCAGTAAACAAAATTAAGCAAACACATCTGTGGTAAAGCAAGATGATAAGAAAAACAGCACCAAATACTGCTCTGACCAAAGGGGACAAGGTGGGAGTAAGTAGAAGTGTACCCTGGTAATGAAGGCTGATCCCATAACAAGCCTTGGAGCCAACGTGTACAAGGGCAAGATGAATGAAGTTGGAAACACTTCAGAAAAGTGTCCTCTAACACTGCATTTTAAGCAATTACTCTTAAGTAAATTATAATTCTGAATACTATACCAAATGCACTTCATAACTTCATACGTCACAATTTCTCTCTTGTTTTCTCAAATAAGCAAATATAGTTTTTCAAGAGGTTCAACCAATACATATATCACTGCAACAGATCTCAAAGGACTAAACAATGATAATTAATGCAACTGAGAGGAAATTCACCTAATACACAGCTGCAGTACTAACTATGATACTTCTCGAAGTTCATATCCTGCCTCAACCACAATGCTTCACTCTCCACGTTGCTGAATGTATTAGAAGCAGATGGACAAAATTCTCAAAGGGCGAAAAAGCCCAGTGATATTTCCTCCAAAATGAATTATTCAATACCCTTCAAATGTCAGAACGCCACAGCAGTGCATCATATTCAATTATCGATCTAAGGATAATGTTGCCATATGGTGAAGCAAAATATTTCTAGCGGAAAATGCAAATCAAACTCTATTCAGAAGCCACAGTTCTCAAAAGCATAAGAAAGATGTGTTCAACTCCACTCTCCTGCATCTACTTATTCGTAAACTATTATCACAACATTTTTAGGTCACAGAACACTGCTTTTCATCCATCAAAAGTCAGCCAATAATTGTATCTCCTTTAAAAAGTATTGTGATTCAGTGGAAGAAATTGTATCTTCAAACAGAAGACTTAGTAAATTATCATTCTGAATATTCTTCAAACTATCAATACCATAATCAAACTATTATCATCACCGCAATGTTCAGATACAGTGCATCTTCATGTTTTCCCCAAAACACACAGCCCAAGGGTATCAAACATTTCTGATGAGAAAAGTAAAGTTAAACGCTACCTCTCCTATGTCAATATTCCTATACACATTTAGCATGTAGCCCTTTCTGTTGGTAAACCACAACTAAGGAACTGATGAATGACAGGTAAGAATGGATGGCCACTTAAACTAGTGTGAGTACTGAGGCTATAGTATCCAAAAATAAGAAGTGACAGCTGGGGATGTTCTACAGCAAATAAATAGGCACTGTAGGTAAACAGATCCTTCAACGTTTCGGGAAACGACTGTTCAAACAAGTAACCTCTTTCTGAACTGGGATGTGATGTGACGACTGAGGCTTTTATGCAAACTTAAGATCGAGAAGGTTTTTCCTTGGTAAATACGACCCTTTTGATAACCGAGAAACAGAGAGGAAACTGCTTTCCCGGTCTTTTTACTATTTTATGTAAAGGTTTTCAATGACATGGCCATTCAAACGCAAAAAAAGGTTACAATTTGAATAAAGCAACTGAAACTGAGAAATACAATGACGTTTGAGCACGAACGTTAACGAGAACAACCCAGTGCAACTAAATCTAAAACAACACACACAGTAATGCATTAAACCTACTCTACTCAGCGCACACATGGGCATCTGTGTACACACAAACTAACCTACAACTTCGTGACACACAATAGTACATTAACTGTACTATATTATAATGAACGACCTCAAAGCTGTCGCACGCCACGGCTCTTAGCAACCTAATCTATTTCTGGAACTCACTGTACTAAAAAGAAACAGAATAAGGACGGGGGGAGGGGGAGATAAGGCGTGAGCACAGAACGCAAAAATCAATAGAACGGCCCGCAGATCAAAGAGACGTGGCAAAATGCCTCGTTTCGAGACCAGACTTACAAAACGGAGTGATCTGGGACCTCAATATTAAGCCCTGGCGCAGATGAAATTAAAGACGGACCAATCTTTATCAGTTCTGTAAATAAGATAACACGCGTGACCGTGGCAAGTTCTCTTTCACTGATTTCTCCGTCCGCTGGAAAACCTATTACTCACTCCTTGTCTTATTTTGGCACACAAACAGATCGTAACCAGAACTGCGACAGATTAATAAATTAATAATTAATATAGCAAAAATCGCAAACAAAACTCGATTAAAATGCACGACAAGCGACCAAACAAAAGTCGCCCTCGAGTGCACACTCACATACATACACATATAAAATAAAAAGGTTTTCAGAGAAAACCATCTTCTGAAGTTTACTGGCAGGTGCGCTCGAATACTATATTGTTATGATATGCATATATAAACAAATACGTATAAAATACCTGCCAGCCAAGTCCGTCAATGCAAATACCCACAAATCCATCATTCTACTGAGCCACAGAAATGAAATGTAGAATCCAAAACATTGCTAACTGGTGGTTTTTTTTTCTCTCTTTTTTTTAAAGCTTTAGAAATGGTGAAGAATTTCTAAAGAAACAAAACAAAAGGATAACAGAGACTATTACAAGTCTATAAAAGTACTCCTCATAAAATTGTTCGTAGGATACTTTCTGATATACTGTCCTCATACGTTCACACTGCCATGAATATCATTTCCTGTTAACTGTCACTTTTTAATTTTGCCGTTGCGATTATAACACTATTCCATGTCACTGGAGGCATAAGGCCCTTTACTGATGAATAAAACTAACTTTAATTACTGCTAGGAAAGTTCGCTCTCGAAGTCTGTTTAGGAAAAAAACAACATGCTGTTCCAGTTCGAGCTATTTCTTTACTAACAGGCTTCGGATTACAAATCTTAATCTTTTTCTTACACTTGACCCAAAATACGCTTCCGTGTCAAAGAGATGACAGCGTATGTACATTAATGATAGCTGCCATCCTTGAGAAACAAAGTCTCAAATTCCACTGAAAACAATCTACAACGACAAGAAGAAGAAGAAGAAGTTGTATCTAGCACACGGCAGTGAAATGACATATGAGCATCCATACCACTGTAAAAAAGCTGCAATCATGAGTAGATTCTTCTACGCAAATGCGGTATACATCTTCATTTATTTACTATCTTCGCATATTCCTTGAACAGACTGAACAAACTGTCCACCAGAGTTCAAATGTTCAACATGAGTTCAAATGGGCAGGGAAAGAGACGTCCCGATGCTTCCAGTCATGGTTTTCTATAATTTGAGCAACTGTTACTTATGCTCTATTTCCATGACTGAAGCGCATAATAAAAAGCGTCAACCACGGTGTCAACCCCAAACCCCCGCCCCCACCCACCACCCTCGCTGGTTTTCACTGATAGAGTATCAGGTGCAGTGTGGTCATAATCGTGTGAAAACTAAAAACTGTAAAATTATACAGTATAATCCAGACGAAAACAGAATCTTTACAAAACTTCCGAAAAGTTGAAATATGCCATCGCTATTCTGACAGATCAAGGCTCAGATCTTGACCTATGTCAACTGTACTGTGGCTATGTCACGACCAGGTACTCGCTCCCATTTCAGTCGTCTGCTTTCACTGAGGATACGACAATCTTCCCGTAAGAGAGACGCATCACGTTAGTAACATCTGAACGTCAGTCACACACCACACACCTCTCAACGACGCTGCTTTTAGCCCCAGGGACAGGAAACTTTTGCAGAACATGTGACGACCGAAGACCTTCAGAAAAAAAAAATTCGTGACTCCCTGCCCCACTCTAATCAAACAGGCCCTAGATACAAGTTTAACTTCCTAACACTATGAACTCCACTTGGGACATTTAGTGGAACCACTCTTTGATAGATTCTGAACCGGCGAACAGAGCACTGCGGTGCTGTCCGGAACGCGATGATGTTTCCTGAAACAAAACTATGAACCTCACTGGATCCTGTTCGTCAAGTCACTCCGACGAGGCATTTTTATCGTCACGCTCACTACACATTTGCCTAAGTTTTTTTTAGTGGATGATTTGAGCTGTTTATATTACTATGATCTTCCATCTATCTTCTTTTTGCCCCTTTTAAAATGATGTAGAGTTTTGCTTTGATATTGTACCCCAATTTTATAAGCTAAACCACATCCGCTTCATTGTTTTGCTTCGAGCAACGGACTGAGCGGCCAAATTCTCAAAACCTCAGAAAAAAAATGACAGAGGCAAATGCGGAATGAGCATGACGTTATGTTATGTCCATCTCATCGTAAATCGAAGTTGACTCCACTGGATCCGGCACGGCAGGTCACGTCACGTCACGATCTTGACGTGACTGTGGAAGGAGTCTGAGGTCCTCCAAACATCAAAATTTGCCGAGTCATGCCGTGTAGGTTGAGCAGACACCCTAAGCGGGCTGCTGGTAGCAACTCCTAACAGTCCTGCCTTTTTTAAACTTTCATTCCGAATATGAATTTGATTATTTCACGGTTCTGTTCTAAAGCGTACTCAAACATCTCGTTATGCCACAGTATTGATGGCTGATGGCTAGCCTTAAGAGTGGCGTGACCCCGTGAACTTCACCCTCGTACATGATTTGTTATCATCAATGCTCACTACTGCTTTCGTCAGGGCTAGCTTATTTTGGCTCATGATTATCTCCGACTTTGAAAACAAATTAATCAAACGAAATCTGAGAAACTGCAGACTATGAAAGCGCGCCTGAAATACCAGCAAATGTACACAGCCACAAAGTATACCATGACCTCATGTGCAGCCTGGTCGCACATTTGCTCGTGCTCATAGTAATAACTTTCATTAACTCTCATACATTCTAGATCATGTTCAGCTCTTTCATAAAACAACGTGTCCAAAAAATGTGCGGCAGAGTGGATGGCTATTAAAAAAAAATAACGACTGACTTACCGCATCGATAAAGCATATTGACACTGATACGATAGCTGACTAGTGACTAACCGGCAGTTAACAGTATGTCCAATGTCCAGTGGAATAAGGACCTAAGGTACTTAACAGCTCCATGACCCCAAATAAAGTCTGGCTTTTAAAACCTGACTGATATTTCATATCCCCGGCCAGCTGAAACCCATACCTACGAGTTTCACTTAACAACCGGTAAAATGCCGGTAATTACCGGTAACCGCCATCCCTGGTAGGGCTCATTTTCCCGCATCACTTATGTAACTTGATTATTACATAAAGCCGTTCTTCTCAGCTGGGCGATCGAAATGTGCGCATCCTGATCGCGTGACTTCGACAGTCAGTACAGATGTGCATGTACTTGAATGTCCATGCCTGATCAAAAAGGATATGGGCTTCTTCAGTGGCGTAGTCACGCGTTCGTGACTGTGGTGGAAGGGCAGGGGATGCAAATTGTTGAAGAGTGATGAAACCCAGTCAGTGTGTTTAAACAACAGAATAAGTTCCTTGCGTGTTTCTCTACGTTACCCGCTAAGGCAGCCCAACAATCTAGCGTTCCTCAGTCTCTGTTTCTACCGTTTCCTCATTCTCCGTCAAGTCACAACCAGAACAACTTGAATAAATTGTTAGCTTGTGTTGAAGATGTTCTGCATTGTTACTGCGGTCAACTGCGCGCACAATGTCGTCTGACACCTACAATGCTCTATCGTGTAGAGCAAGACTGAGATTTAGATTCAATGTTTATTATAGGCGCTGTGGCTAATTCTAACTTATTTACAGAACATGCACATTAAAAGGATAAGATATAAATAAGGAAACATTTCGAAAACTGCGACGAACTGTTACTCTGTCGCTCCAAATCTCTCTGTTCTGTCCCGCGTTTCTGTCTTGCACACGGTATAAATGCGTCCCATTTGCCGTACAAATTTCGACAGCCCGTAAAACGATCATCCTTGAGAAATAAAGAAAACCATCACAGTCACATCTTTCTTTCAGTTGTTTATTTAATAAATGAAAATTTCTAAAGAAAATTGCAAATGGTTCGTTGTTAAGAGAATGCAGAAGTCTAGCAAAAACCAAGCATAAGATCACAACCCTTGTCACCAGCCCAAAGGACACCCTTCGAGCAGTTTGATGGTAACTTCGAAGTGTTTTCATCTGATATCTTTAGTGCGATAGCTCTAGTAAGAATTGCTAAGAGGTGACAACTGACGCTAGCTCATTGACGATGTGATCTTTTACCATAGTATAGAATGACACTAACTCTGCATGTTGAACGCTACTGTGGATGCATTCTGCACCTGTGCACTAATGTAATTCTTACGTTGGTAAGAGGTCCCATCGAAAATGCGCAAGTTCTCAACTATCGCTGACAATTTAATGTATTATGAAAATAACACGTTTATTGCTACAGCATTAAAAAAAAAGCTCAACATTCGTAGTTATTAAGGAATTTATGTCAATGTAAATACTGTATGCAGTGTAATTCTTTTCTGCTGGGTAGCTAAATACATGTAGCTGAACATTTGAGACAATCCAACTCTCATGACAAAATCTGATCTAAAACAACAACGGACTCCACACTATGTGACCATACCAATTCAATTTCCCAGTGGAAGATAAACGTATTCGCACCTCAACAAAACAAAAAAAAATATAATCACAGCAGTACTTCTGTAGATCGTTTCCTTGCTTATTTGGTACCGTATGTTTCTGCTTTGGGGTAGAGTAGTAAGAGTGATGGGATCTATCACTGTGCGCCATTATCTGCTTCTCATAGAAAATGAAAACATTCGTTACCAGAGCTTGCACACGACCAACAAGACTACGGTGGGAACAACGTCTGTCTAATGTCAATGTGAAGAAAATCATCGTGTAGGTAACGGTAAGAGGAAACAAAAAACAACAGACAAAAAAAAACTTGGCTAAAAAACCAGACTTCATCTTTCTGATGGATCCATCAAGGAATATGATCCAAAACAGCGGCGTTCAGGATCCGGATACGAGACAGCAGACGTCGTTAACCAACAAACCCTCAGCCCCAGACATACGGGGATGGAGGGAGTGGGTGCGGTGAAAGGAGAAAGGGAGACTGAGAAACGAGAGTCATGGGCTCCCAATTCACATAGTGACCAGCGTCCTGTACCAAAGGAAGAATCGTGCCTTGGCTGTACTGGGAAAAAGGAAGCGGGCGTGGTAATTTCCCTTCTTCATTACCCCCTCCCCCCACCCTTTAAAAAGCCCACCGTCATTTTCGAAATCGAACTCTTTGACCCTTTCCTTATGCCCTTAATTCTCACAGCATGTGCCTGAAATTGGCAAAATAACAACGAATTTTTTGTGTTTGTGGAGGGTGGGGAAGAAGATGTAAGACTAAAAACAGAAACTGGCAAAACTACGGAATTAAAAGAAAAGCACGAAATTAACCCCGAAACTACATTCTGACGCTGTGTCTGCTGAAATTTAGTGTTTCTTATGTGGCAAATCGTTCCAACTTTTTTGGAAAGTTTCTAAATATATCATACATGCACACACAAGCACACACGAACACCTGTCCCCTTCATAAAAGGCTTTTCTGTAGGCTCATAGGGGCGTAAGGTGTGAGTGTGTGATGCGCATCTGTAACGTGTAACAGAGAATGAGAGCGCACCGGAAACTCAACAATCACACTAAATCACTAACGACCATGCAGTGCCAAGACTGGAAAGTGAACGGCACATGTATAGACAAAACATCAGTTCCCACCCACGAGTGAAGTTACAGCGCCTGCGGGAGGAGACAGATTTTATTTATGTGCTCCAGATCCACTGGAGGCGAAGTGAAAGACACTGTGACAAACAATAGAAAATGGGACTTGCTGAGAGTAAAATGATAACGCAACAAACATAATAAAAACCAATTCTAATATATTAACGGAAAAAAAATATATATGAAAATTCCCCATCCTCTGGCTATGAGATTTAAACAGCAAAAGAAGAGGAAAGAGGAGAGAAAGAGCCTTTATCGATCACGTGCTTCTATCAAGCGTTACGCTTAGCTCTCTGATCAATAGGCACAAAGGAATGGGCATGAGTCAGAGTAGAGGTGATGACTTGCTAGGCTAAAGCACATGTGTATTGATACCAGGGCGTATGTGTAAATATCATACGGAGAGGGAAATGGTTCTCTCCGTGAATGTGGCCATCATTCCACTCAGATAGTCCTAAAATGCTCCGCCCTTTCTCCCATATTTCTTTACCTCATCACATTATACACGATATATTCAACCTACTGGTGTCTCGACCATGCCCCCCCCCGCCCCCCAACACTGACTCACACACACACACTACCCTCATCCCACAATGTATCAGTCAAGGTAGCTCATGTTCACTGCCACTGCAACCTTGACATGCCATCCCTCTTTCCAGCCTCCCCCCCCACCCCCGGGACTAAGTTCATGAAGATGTACATGGGATTGTACAGTATTAACAAAAGGGTGCATTATCCACAACAGACAGGGTAAACCAATGGAGACACAGAAATTACCGGGGATGTGCCAACAACAGGACTGCACAAATTCACGGTGATGTTTGAAGAGGTTTCATAACAAAGTAGCATGAATAGAACAAGTGTCAGTTTGAACAGGTATTACATTTTAACATCACTCTCCCTGAATTCTCTCTCTTCCTTTTATATCCTTATCCCATCCCACTTCCCTCAAAGTCCCCCAAAAAGTGTACCAGGGAATGGAACAAAGTTTGAAGAAAAAAAAAACAAAAACAACAGAACGCTTCCCATTTCCTCGGGAACGTGACCGAAAGTGAAATACCATGCACTGTCTACCAGCAGTCAGGTTTCTATTCGTGACCTCTAAACACGTGTATCTTCACATGTGTGCCTTCCCCTCCTGTGTTTATACCGTTGTATTTAGATATGTTACGCGTGCTTCAAGCTGGAGTGCGAGCAAAGCCGGGCTTAAAGGTAGACACAAAGACTGATTGGGCAGGATGGATGGGGAGAGAAACCATGAAAGAAAGGACAGAATGGAGTGCAGTTCTGTGACAATAAAACAAAACAGATATTTGAGTCTGCTTTCATTTTTGACCCTCCATGAACGAAAGGAAAAAAAACAACGTGTCAACCAAAGGACAAATATTCCCCGTGAATAAATGCCTCTGAAAAGACATGACTTTGAGAGAGGAAGAGAAAATGGGAGAGGAGACACACATGGACGAGCGCAGAGACAATCAGAAAGAAAGAGAGAGAGAGAGAGAGAGAGAGAAAGAGCGACAGAGAGAAAGACAGAGAGAGAGAGAGAGAAAGAGAGACAGAGAGAAAGACACACAGAGAAAGAGAGAGAGAGAGAGAGAGAGAGAGAGAGAGAGAGAGAGAGAGAGAGAGANAGAGAGAGAGAGAAAGATCTGGAAGTGAGACAAACTAGTGCTGTCTAATCAATACTGTTGAGCTAACATTATGTAGTATGATCAAGTCCACTGAAACTGTACACCGATGCGATCTAAACAGACACAATATATAAAAGTTTGGATCCACAGAAATGTACTCAGACAGTATGGGCAGCAGATGTTCATGTTGTGTTGTTCAAAATTTCACCCAATTCGCTGCCACTCAAATTAATCACCGTCCCAAATTCATCAGCCAAATGGGTGTTAACTATAACCTAGCATAATAATAATAATAATAATATCAAACTGATTCAAATGGGTAAAACTGCCTTATACATGAGGGCATAACGAACAGCTACTGCAAGTAATCTGGGTTATATGTAATTCTTTTGATTAAGAATGTGAAACAAGGACGGGGGGAATAAATGAATATAAACAGCTAGATTTTGAGATTTAAAGCCTGGTAAGATCGTAAGCCATAAGAGGCAATCTGAATGCAAATTGAATAGGTATGAGTCTTTCTGTGCAGTAACATCCTCTAGTAAGTTGATGTTATACAACTTCTAAGCATGTAGTCATTTAAAAGAAACATTCCACGCAGGTCCACTCTGACACAGAGAAAGACAGGTTAAAAGGAGGGGTATTATACCTACTTAATATACAATCACAAGGGGGACAAAATATGCACTGATGTCAGTGACACAGTTCAACAATCATAATACATGGACAAATAGATGAACCAAGCAAGATGCCCAGAATGTAACTCAAATGTGGCTCACTGCCAAATGCAACACATTCACATGCAGATTAACGCAAAAATTAAAAACAAATAATTAAACCAAAGAAAATCCTTGATATTCTTTCTGGGATTATCATTGTTTCTCCAAAAACTCAATAGAGTAAGCAGCACTGATCGAAATAATAAAAAGGGCTAACTTCTAGCAAGTGCTACAAACTGCGCTTGCAAGTTATTCAAAAGTAAATATTTCCATCAAAATTGTTGTTAAATAATTGTCCTGCTGCCTGTCTGTCATGTAAATTATAGAATGTGTATCAGATTTTACATTCTGTAATGACAAATATCTGTTAATTAGATGCAGTGGCTGTAAGTGGTAAGGTTTTCTCCGTGAGTCACTAGGTCTACGCATCCAGACACCTACTGCGTCTAAACAATAAACTGCATACATGCAGGGATGAAATCAGTGTCAAGCGTGAACGTATGTCTTCACTCTTTCTTGAAATTTACTTACTTTCTGTAATTTTTAGCAGCCTCGGTATCCATTGTGTTCACAACCATAAGAGCGGCTGGCCGAGGGCGGGGAACGAGGCCAAGAGACAGACGCCGGCGTCAGACGCTGAGGGAGGTATGATTTCCAGACACAGGATGACAACAAGACTGCAGATCACAGGAAACTCTTCAAGAAATTCAGGACTCCGACTTATCTGTTGAATGTTCCTCAAGGAAATCCGACAAGAGCGTTAAAGCCACCAGCAGAATTGATCTAGACCTGTCTGAGGTGTCTCTGGGTATTATCTTCCTCGTTCAGAAGGCACCCAACGGGTCAAAGACACATCCGATGACATCAAAAGAGTCACATCAGATAATAGGTAATTGTTCGGGTTCTAGGAATGATATTAGGTCGCTGAATGTAATCAACAGTGAAGGCCAGTAGCCGTCGCCTCTTGGAATGTGAAATATTCCACGATAATGAGTCTCGAAATGGTCCGTGTCGCGCGAGAGAGCGAATTTGGATAAATTATGCTGCCATAATACCATGGCCAGTTACTCCCCCCTTGATGACGACGAAATGGACTGGTCTATGCAAAGCAGGGGGAGACAACCAGGCACACGACAACAGCACCAGCAGAAGCACGAGTGAGCGTGTCGCAGATGAGTCAGAACTAGTCGGCTCTTACCC
>JAWQUT010000214.1:581394-597259 GCA_033807755.1 Ellobium chinense
CCCAACTCAACCCAAACTAATGGCAGCAAGATGGAAGTAGGATACTGATTTTCTCTATCTCTATCATGTTTTGTGAAAAGCAGGTTCATTTTAAATATTGAAGAGTGGGTGGATTCTGAATGACATGGAATTATTTAGAATAGTCAGTGACATGAAGCATGAGAGAGTTAGAACCGACCTTGTGAATGTGTAGGACATCTTTTTACACTATTAGTACTCAGCCATGTGCAATGAATGTGGAATGAAAATGACTTAACACCATGCTGTTAGTTCTTGGCTGGTGTATACACATCTTCAATCTCCAGTGATTTAAAAGCAAATGACAGACAAAGCTGTTAGATACCATCCAACTTTCATGCGACTGAACGAATTAACATGCTCGCTTAGGATATATGGTACCTTACAAAGAAAGAAGGGGATGTATGCATGCCTAGATGTGTCTATCTGTTCAGGAAATATCCAGACACTCAAAAGTTCCCTTGTCATCATTTCATAGGATGGAATTTTTCAAAGACCTATCCCCCACCTGATCTACTTACATCTTTATGAAAGCCCATATGGGAGGTTCCCAACAGTGTGAATAAAAAAGTTGTTCACAGTGCCTCATGACGCTGTCACACTTTGTCTACAGTGCAAACAATAATTTCTGAAATATCAGAACTGAATAAGATATAAAGAACCATGATCTACACACACTACTCACTACTGTCAGTATTCCAACAGTATTTCCAGTGACACAACTGTATTACCTTTCTTCTGTAGCTTTTGTTTCAGCCATGTTAGTTTTTATCAGAGCTTGGACATTGTCTGAAACAGGCAAGAAAATAAAAAAAGAGCTAAGCATGAAGCATGCTAAGCAAATAAAAAAAACCCACCAAAGTTAAAAAAAGAAGGAAGAGAAAGTGAAAGCATGCACATTGGATAATAAATTAGTCATCATAAAAGAGCAATCGAATTTCTCATGACTTTTCACTATAGTTACACTGTTCAAATATTACAAAGAACAAGTACAGCACTTTTTATATTTTCATCTGCTTTTGCTTCAATTCAGACATGGTTATGGTTGATCCATAATAATGGTTACTTCATAATATTGAAAAGTTTTAATAAGTTCAGATACAGAGTCCATGAATACTGTCTTAACAAAAAGTGGGGATAAACTTTGAAATGAAATGTATCTATGGATGTCTCCATGCAGTTTATTAAATACTATTGCAAAAATAGTCTGACTGAACTGTTGCCAATATTAGCACCCTTGGTAAAACTGATGACATGAACTTGACATATTAGTAACTATATTGTGGCAAACACATGTCAATCAAAACCAGCAAAACATAGCCAGTCTCAGTGCTATTCAAATCATGACATATTCCAAAAAAATTACAATATCAAATCACGAAACATCTTCCTTTTAAACTGAATGACTTCTATAACAGCCATGGGCTGATAAACAAAAAACAAAAATAAAGGAGGAACTGGTCTGACATGAACAGACGCAATGCACCCATTTTTAGAGAAAGAACAGAGAGAGTGATCTTTTAAGAGGAGAAAGGTCACATATATAATTCAACCTTGTAAGTCTTGCAATTTACCTGGTCATTATTAGGCTATTTCCCACCAGCACTCCTACAAAAATGGTTATTACTTTTCTACAGGATTTTAGACAGCCGTAGCAGCATATAGACAATGTTAGAATTCTGTGGAAAAGTGACATCTTTCTAGCTTCAGCTTGCTTCCCACCCAAATACTGTATGTACGGTATTAACTTTTTACTCTGATTTATGTTGCTGAAGAACAGAAATGACTGTGTTGTTCTACTATGAAGGAAAAGTAGAAATTTCTGTGAAATGGCTTCAAAGGTAACATACTGACAAATTCTGATATGCAACGATTTCCTATAAGACTTATAAGGACTGAGTTAATGACTCGAGCTAGGGTTTGCAGCAGATACCACATCAAAAAGATGAGACACATCTGATAAGACTAAACCATCCATGCTGTACATTAAGACTGGTATGCATGTATCATGCAAATAAGATGCAACAAGTAATGCAATAGACAATGATTCATCGAATGTCAGTGTTACAAAATTATTAAAGCTGTAATATTTTGGTGGCAAAACTTAGCTTTGCTGATTTGAAAAATGAAAATAAATTTACTGTTGCCAGTGCTGACTGTTTTATTCAAACAAAGGTTTGTCTTATACTGGACCAGTTCATACTTACTGTCAGCTATCCCCAATGTCCTCTTGGAGTGAATTACAATATCAGTACATGCATCACTAACCAATGTGAACTCCACTTCACTGCAACTCTTTCCTTGCCCCAAAGAAGCCAGAGGAGTCAATCATAATCTAATTTGCACTGTTTTCAGTTACTTTTCCCTTTAATTCTTAGCTGATAATCTCTTACACACAGACAATTCTGATTTGTTCATAGTGCCTCAAGCTAGTAAGATACCATCAATTCATGTTTTTTGGGGGTTAAAATTCAGCTCTGCATTGGAATGCATTTTGGTTGACCTGTGCCAACTGAGGAACTTCATTTGCATATTGTGAACATGGCAGTGGTGCTTCAAGTTGCGAGCAAGGTCCTGCTTAGCTGGTGCATTGAGAAGTTAAAACTGATTAAATATCCAATACCGACCAAGTATTTTATGAAAACATTTCATACAATGTAACAAAGTTGCAAGGGGAAATTACTTTGGCTATTATTTTCATGTGTCCACACCCTCCACATAATTCCACTCCAGGTCACGTTGAAAAGTACTCAGGAGTTCACATCTTTATAAAAGGTACAAAATCTTTCAAGAGACATTCAATTGCATGACACCTCTGTTTTGCTGACTTCCATGTTTAGTACTTGCCTATTTTCATTTCATGCCACAGGGCAGTCTGTGTTAGTGAAAATATTTTGCATTTATTTGCAGGTAGAGGATCCATGGAAGACGATTTATGCCATGATGCAGAGAACCTTGGATACAACAGGATTACCAGGACCGGATGAATTTTGTCTTTCTAACAGAGGTTAGTTTGTATATTAGATACTGATAATTGTACCCCAAGGCGGATGAAGGAAAGAGATGGGGGACAACAGGCAAGGTAGCTCACACAAAATTATGTTATCATAAACTGTACCTGTGCTGAATGCATCTCATCATTTTAGCTTGAATCAAGCCAGAAAACCACAATGCAGTAAATTTCTTTGTCAAGAGCTGCTGGTGAGCAGACTCAGGTGAGCTGAGTGAGCAGACTCTTGACAGTCAATACAGCGGTGCAGCTTGGGCAACAGGACATAGCCTTACTCTAGTCTAAGATCTCACTAGTTCCAAGATTTCCAGTGAAGCAACTGTTTTCAAAGTGCTGGGCCTACTCTTACAGACTCCGGGACGGTGACCAAGCAATATTAAAATATACCATTGTGTATCAAACTACAGGGTATCAAATCTCATCCTTATTCCTCCTCTCTCCCATTCCATTCCCTTCCCATTTCAAATAATTTTAAAAAAAACAACACAGCAAGCTGCATGAGTCAACTCTTATATCTGCTGTTTGGTTTTTTTTCACTTGCCATATAGGTACATATCTTTATCTTCACCCTCAGACAACCTTTGTCGGTCACAAATTCACACCGTGAGGGTGAACGAAAGAGAAAAGATTGGAGGGGACTGCTCATGAAGGCCTTTAAACACTTATACAGTGTTAGTAAGGCTTGACTCTCGCACCACAGGGCATTTCACCAGGGAAAACAGTGTTGTCCCTGAATCAATTTTTATTTAATGCAAGCTTCCCAGTTATAATGTGATAAAATAGGTGTCAAGAACAGAAGAGCAAATATTGGCCAGGTGTTTGCCTTCATTGTTCTGCAATGCACTGGTTGATTTCCTGCCTTTGCTTCAAACTTCAAAACAGCATGCGCCAAATTAAACTGTTAAGCACAAATTAATTGTCATTCTGCATTGCGAAGTCATTCCTTTCAATTTCCAGGGTTCCTTATCCTTGCTCCAGCCTGTTTTCACAATAAATTACTTCAAGTGTCACTTCATTAACTGGTTACACAATTTACCCTGGAAAATTTATAAATCACTACATTTCTGATCAAGTCCCCGCAGGTCATAATTCCTGTTCTAAGTGAAGTTATGTGCGTTTACCAGTTCTAACTGGAAATATTTCCCCATGCAAAGCAACCCAAAGCAATAACATAGTTATTTTTTTCCCTTTTCAGGGAGCATCAGTCGAGGCAAGCGTTAAAAATAGATTGAATCCATGTAGGTACATATCATGCCAGGAGGGCTCTGTCCCCCCTCCCCACAGCGCTCCCAAGGTCGCGTCCTTGTAAAGTACGAGTATGTACAGTAAAGTATGAGTTGCATGCGAATTCTTCCCGTTCTAACCTAGTGTTTTATGCTCATTTTCAAAGAAACGAGTGTTCAAAATTAAGCCACTGTACGCAGGATCCCATTGCATCCAAGGCCACTGTAAGTGAGGTCTACTGTATCTGTTAGAAAGCAAAGGTAAACTGCACATGCAATGAGAGTCTGTCTAGCTGTATTTAATTATATATAATAACACGGTCACTGACCTACATTCATGATACATTATATTCATTGCTGATAGCTTTAACAGCACTGAAACTATTTATTACTGCTTTTCTTCTTTTACCACCTAAAACTGACTAGTAATTAGTATTTAATAAATGGTCTCAATCAGAAAGCATATGATATGCCATATGACCAGTCAACCACCTTTCTGGATAAAAAATATAACTAAACAACATTGCTCCTAGCTTTTAACAAAGATCTCATCTAAGATGAAAAATCTGGTATCAAACTGACAAACTTTTGCTATCCATTTCTCACAGAGCCGAGCCACAAATGTGTAAAATGAAAAAAAAAATGGGTGCTGTATGAGAAGGGAAAGAAGAAAAATTGGGGGTGTCAACTCATTAATCCCGTGCCAAAAGACAATTTTCAAGATATCGAGCTGGGGAGAAGCACTGAAAGAAAGTGGACACCATTATTCTTGTCAGAATAGTCACTTAGTTAAAAACATGGACATGAAAAACAAAAACAAGAGAGTAAAAAGATGCTCCTTTCCTGATGTACATTAAGCTAGATTAATGTAATGGTCCTGTCTTGATGGGCATTATGGCATTAGGATTAAGAAATTAAGGTTTACTGGTAGTAGTGGTAGGCATTTTGATTTAGCTCCAAACTCCAAATTGTAATTCGACATTTGTTATCAACTGAAACATCGCAATACATGATGACTGATGAAATAATCAACAGGATTTTTTTTCATTATGAACATTATCATCAAAACTGTTACATTACTATTAGAGTAGTATTAGTCTAGACATGAAACGCAAGTTCAGAGACAGACCCCGTACTGGGTAACCATGCATGAATTAAAATTAAAGATGAACCCAGTTCAGTCTCGGCTTATGACGTCATCAATTTTTGCTTATTAGGGCTATGAAATTCATTCAGAAATCCTTCCCACAGCATCACTGGTCTAAAGTCACATAAAACCAGAACACCCTTAGCCCTACCCTTTAAATTTACACACTCTATCTAGAGTCTGGTCACTCACCAATCAGATCAGAACCTTCTTTTGTGAAAACAGTTGTCCCCTTCTCTGGGATGAATCGAAATGGGCGAGAACCAGCTTCAAATTCTCATAGTCCTGTCTACCAACACTTTATATGGTGCAATTCTGAATAACATTAACTTCTCTGTCAGAAGAAACATAGAAGACCACAGTTAGATCTAGTCTAGTGCAACGCCAGTTTACACTGGAGACACTAGGAAGCCACCGACCGACAAGATCACCGCCGACTTGTGTCAAGATCGAATTTGTTTCGCTGAACTCCCATCAGAAATAGACTGAGCTCCTTCTCTGCGAAAGTGCGGCCTCAAGTTATCGCTAACTTAAGCCATAAGGGTATCAGGTTTATAAATACATGGGAAGAAAACTATTCATCAAGTACTTTATTGATTGACACCCATTGAGTTGTCAGCAATGAACATGGCGGATGTAACAAAGTCACGCAAAATATCGCACGGTCTGAGAACTCCTTTTCCACGACAAATTCAGGAACTGTCCCATTCGTAAATATTAATGATTCAGGTTTCTCCAAAACCACGTTGTAGCCTAACTTCGCTTAGACCTACCCTTAGGTCTAGGCCTAACTAGTAACGCCATGTAGCAATTGTCGGAAAATTGAAAAAGACTGTTTGTCATTTAGCCATAACATCATTGTTGGGGTTTGTGGCGACAGGTAAATAACCTTGTGGTCGTTGTGGAACTCCTGAGGGGGGAAAAAAGTTTGTAAAGACGTGTCCTCGTATTCTTAAAAAGTGAAAGTGGTTTCAGCACCACCTACAACAACGTCGAGGGATATGTTTACTGAAGAAAACTCGCTCTCCTAATTTTATTCGAGCTGTTATGAGCAAAAAAAGAAACCCAACTATTTTCAGGCATGATATCTAGAGGCCACATCGGAACTTTACATCCGAATATATATATATATATNTATATATATATAGTCCATATAAAGAATAATGTAAAAAAATGTTGTTAAACTTCTTAATATTGGTGCAGCGTGCCGTAAATGGGCTTAGTTTTTCAATAACGATAGGCTTAGATTAATAACAACGTTCGAAGGGAGGCAAGTTTTGGCATCCCTCTTATTAATAGCTTCCTGATGCAAGATAAAAGCCACAGACTAGGCCTAATGATAAAAGATAGGCCTTAGGCCCAGGCCTATAGGGCCTAGACCTAAAACTAGGCCTATTACTATTAGATAGCCGTAGCCTAGCCTAGTGCAGGCTCTGAAAATCTGACCGTTTCAGGAACACCCATATTCCGTAATTTTGCTACGTAGCTAATCATTCAACATCCGGGCAAGCACACGGCACCTAACGTAAGTCATACTAAGACGGTTGGTAAGATGTTGGCATCCATATGGTTGTAATTTATATCACGGTATCTTTGATTCATCAGTTTGTTATTTGTTACTTGATAAAAACTGTTAATAGGATATATTTTCTTGTTATTTCTCTTCAGATAACTGTGTCATACAACTTTCTTCAAGCGAAATCCACGCCGTTTTCAACAGGGCCTGTACCCTTGGCCAGCTGCCATCACTTTGCTGATAGTACGCAGATCCAGACAGCTTTTTTATGACTTTATCGAGTCAGAACGGTAAGAAAACCTAGATTTGTCAGAATATTAATGCCGATACTGTAATGGACACAGTGTTTGTTGCGTCTTGGCCAAACATCCGAGTGAAAGGACTGTTATCAAAGGGTCAACGTGTCCCAGACAAATCCGCCATTTTTTCCATGTGTTCACAGAGGGTAGATGATGTCTGCAGATGATGAAATAGTGAATAGTCAAATGTATCCAACCCATTCCCAGAATTCCAGCCTTGTCACACTAGTCACAGTGTGAAAGCTTAATAGAGTGTATCACAAAATGTCTAAAGTGAAGTATTCTGGACTTAAGGCCAGACCCTACTTTTGAAGGCAAATTTGTAGTTTGCTATATCCTCTAGTCTAGTGCCAGTAACCGGCTCGTGCCAGTAATTGAGTAATCGCCATCATCCGTTTGCAACTAGTTTCCCTCGAAATTTACAGTGATTTTCCTTGGATTATGACAGCAGACAGTGTGGCATAATCCTGGAATAGCACCGATTCGGTATCGATATTGAACTGCGATTCGGTATCGATATTGAACTGCGCTTCATTTAGTCTCATGCCTATATACTCCTGGAACAGCACCGCCGATACCAAATATAAATGGTATCGACTAAATCGGTGCTATTCCAGGATTATACCGACAGTGTTTCATTTATTTCTCCAACAAATAATTTAGAATGGAAAGAGAAAGGATTTAGATTAGATTTAGAGGTTTGTATGATCAATTTACCAAGACCACGTTGCGCATTCTTGCCCATTGAAAGTGGCGATGGTGATGCAACAACCGTGACATTTTATTGCTTTGTGAAATGAAAAATGCAATAATTTATAAACATATTGTATAAATTGAAAAATAGAGAGCTTAATCGGATTTTCAGTAAAGTTATATGACATCTCAGATCTGTCTTGTAACGTTTCTCAAGGAAATTACTTTCTATGAGGGGGAAAAATTAAGGTCCAACATCGCTAAAGCAGCGGGCCGCATGTCTGTATTGCCACTCTGGCCACGTGCTTTTCCCCGAATAGCAAGATGTTGCTTTTTTCCCATTTCCCTACTCACAGTATGAAATCAAATAAAAAATCTATCAGTTTACAATTAAACAGAATAAAGCCAAGCATTTTATGCATTGATCTGAAAATTTCATAGTTTATTTTCCAATAATTTCCTAAGAAAAATGGCTTTTCGTGAAGCCATTTTACCCTGCCTTACAGGAAAAATCTGTACCGGTGGCAACTTAGTCGTGGATATTGATCCAGAAGTAGAGTGGCGGTAATCACTGTGAAATATCGAGAGACAACAATTTATAACTATTTCAAGGCGGTGGTTGACTTCTGCCACTCAAAACAAAGCTGAACTGACGTGAAAATGGTCTTTGCTTAAAATCTGAAAGTCTGGTAAGATTCTGTAAGCAAATCTAATCGGGAAATCGTGGTAAATGATAAGACGGCGGTTACTGGCATTTCGAGGATATTTTCATTATGTTTTCTCAGCTAAAATCTTTCAACAGGCATACAAGTAACACAAAGAACTCAAAACAAATCCCAAAAGTATTGTTTTGGATACTTTTTGAGAGATATTATGCAATAACAATACCAAAAATACTGAAAAATACAGTAATTTTGAAATGCAAAGGCTCAGCGCATAATAAAGATACAGAGAAAAGACAAACATTTTTAAATTCAGCATGACAGAAATAACAAAGCTACGAAGAGAATTTCTTGATAAATTTGATTTTGTAAAAAATAATGTTTACCAAGTCTCCCCAACACAGGAATTATGACTGCCGCAGAAATTTGGTAAATAAACTGTGATTTTTACAAAGCAATACAGATACAATCAGAGTGTCAATATCTTTTCATACTTTTATCTAGAAATAGATGACACATGTCCCTGCCAAAATTTATTTAGGTAGCATCTAACAAAAACCAGACTTTTGAGAAAATTGCATTTTTAGTAAAAAATTGAATTTTTTTCACTATTACACAAAATAACACTGAACAAAAATGTAAAATAATAGATTCAAAAGGTACTGTCACCATTTGTAAGAACAGACATGGATGACTTAGCTACAGTGCTAGTCTTAATCTGCTATTTCTGCGCCATAAGTTTCCCTCTCCCTTTCTTTCAGTTCACGGGTGATTATACGTTTTTTTGTTGAAAGGTACTTCCTGTGTTTCTTTGCCAAATCTGAGGAAGACTTGTCCGCTTTTTTGACATTCTGACTGCATTCTTTTGTTCAGGTTTTCAATACTGATGGTGTTGACCTCCATCCACAATGTGTTCATAATGTTTATTAGACTCAAAGCCCCCCTCATTGAAAACTCCACTGCAGAGCTAACAGCTACTGCCACCTTTTCTTCCCCACAACAACTGTTTTTGGGCACCTAACCCACACTGTGCTTTTCATTGGTGTTCTGCGTCCCATCATGCTACATTCTGACTAAAAGGTTCTCCTCACTCATCCTGCTCTGCAACTTTGGGTGCAATGTGGGTATGAGACCTTCGATGACTTTCACCATCGCTGCCTGGTAGAAGCACCAGTTCTCTTCACCTGGAAGACAATAATCATGCTGGGAGTTACCGTTAGTGCTCATGAAGTGATAGAGAATGCCCCATATCACTCTCCTCATATCATCTGTGCTTGTCAGGTTGCTCAAAATGGCATCTTTGTAAAAAATTTGAAAGGAATCTGCCTTGTTTGCCATGAGCCGTCCAACACCTCTTCTCTTGGCTGAGTTTGCGAAGGGCCATGTCCCTACGCTTGTGAGCATGATTTACACATTCAAGTTTATCGATGTTGTACAGTTTGAGGTCACAAACGGCTCGATAAGCGGTTGAATCGCCATCTGACAACATCTGAATATACCTGAAGTTATGGTTCTGTATAGACCTGGTCCAGATGGCCACTGCTGCTTCTGTCTCCATTGACTTGTTGGAACCTACATGGTTGACACAGCATTCCTCTTTATGGTCATCTTTCCACTTCAGCCTCTCTTCATCTGTAGTTAGTTTGGGTTCTATCAATTTGCATTTGTGACAGTATTTGCTCAGAACTTCATAATCAACAACAAGTCCTGTCATGATGTCAGTTGCAATGGATGTGAAATCGCGTTTATGCCATGTGCCATCGAAACTAACCGATATGTCTATGGTAGGCTTCTCATTTTGAAAGTAAAAATCTCGATCTAAACATCGATATCAAACACTTATACTGTAAACAACACACAAGATCAGTTGGTACGACCCAAACTAAAGAGGAAAAACTTAGAAAAACAAATCATCAGGCTGGAAATGACATAGACATGGGTTACAAAAAAGAGAATTACTAACTAAGTATATAAATTGGGAATCTAAAAGTACTCAGGATCAATTCATAAATGGTTGGAAAGGAGTATTCACCAGTAATCTCAATTTTGTCCACGGCATCGAAATTCGACTATTGTTGTGCCATCTAAAAGCAGGGTTTGGCCTTAAGTCAGGATAGCTAGACTAGGATCCAGTTGAGTGCACACACAGTGTAATTTCAATTAGAATTAGAGTAGTTTCTGACATCGTGGAAGGCAGGTTTGAGTAACTAATGAGAAGAGTAATTAGGAGTTTGCAAGTCTACTTTCTGTTTCTACGTTTGATTATGTACTGTATTTATGTTTCTGTATTGTTAATGAGATAGACGTATTACAGATATAGCTTCTTCTTTAAAAGAGGAAGTTTGAGACCAAGTTTTAATGGCAGAATGAGCAGTATTCAAGTCCACAATAATATAATGTGCTTCAGCTTGTTGGGGCTGCAGATCAAAAGGCCCCCCCTCCCCCACTCTCCAATTATATCATCTAGTTTTTGAGAACTTGCATCCATGATAGAAGGGTATTCTAGCTTTCTATGATGTGCTACTGTATTAATAACCGAAAGCATGCAAATTTGTGAATTCATTTTCTTTTTTCTTTTTGCAGAGCCCGTGGTGCGGCACGCAGAAACCATTGAGTCGAATTCTTTGGTACTTAGAAGCGGATCCGCTTCAAACGCGTTTATGAAGTTCACAGTCCCCCAGAAACATCTGAGTAAAGTTGCCAGCAGTATTCACAGAAAGCGAAAACCGATTCACATAAATCTTCGGCAACCATGGCTCTCAATATTGACAGGAGCAATACCGACCCATTCTACCGCTATAAGATGCCTAGGCTCATAGCCAAGGTGAGTTTTGTTTGAGAAAATATATAATGGGACAAATATCCCTCTCTATGCTTATCATTACAATCTCTCCAAATAACACTTACTTATAGTATTTTTATCCCACTGAAGAAGTTCGAGATGTGGTATCAAACGTACTTAAATTCTGTCACAGTTCAGACCTCATTAAACATGTGTTCTTTGCGTCATCATAGTTGACCTGTTAAGATGGAGTGAAAACTTACCTCACAAAATATTTGTGAGAAGGAGAATGCTCTCTGTTGTCTCACTGGTCGCTTGTTTATTTATTCCGAAATTAATGTGTTTGTTTCATAATGATGATCTGCAATTATATAGGCCTGTGAGTTCTTTGTTTTAAAATGTTATTTATTTATTTTTAATTATTTACGCATGCATATGAAACTAACAGGGAAGCAGACAAACACAATTTACAAAAAAGAAACTGATCTCATGAACGCATTTCATATATCCAACCTTACAAGGTATAGGGACCATCTTTTGTATTGATGAAGAAGACTAGAAGAGGAAGTTACTTAATAATATCATATTCAGGAAGTAGTCATCGTCTCCATGGGGTTTTTTATAGCTAGGATGCTGTTTGATAAAGCCAAATGAATTAAAATGAAACTGATATTAAAAAAAATATTGGTTCTTGTATGGGTTGCATTTTTAAGATAAATAATACCCTAGTTAATTCATAGCATATTGTCTTGGAACATAAATGGACCAGTCGTCTGTAAATTGTAAAACCCCATTCTTCACAGTTTGCGTACTTTCTCAGTAATCATCTCCCTTGTGTCCTGCAGGTCGAGGGAAAAGGAAATGGCATAAAAACTGTTATTGTCAACATGACTGAGGTGGCTAAAGCATTATCCAGGCCTCCAACTTGTGAGTATTATGACATTTGTGTTCTTGCTAAGTGAAATGTTCACTGGTTACTGATACAAGTAGCATTCAGATCTCGGCAGGATCTTTGTTATTTCTTTAAAATACTGTGGGTGTTGTTTTTTTTTAACTTTATTCCTTTTATCTGTACACTGCATCTTATTTTGTGAAGCTTTTATCTCATTCTTTTGCAGAAAATTGGCATCTTGAAAAGGAGTTTGATCTTTTTCTTGTTTTCATCTTATTCATGGCTTTATTTTGCATTTGATAAATGTTTTCATGAAATAGAGATTGATCTAGATGTAAGATGTCTAAAAGCCAGAGATGGGCAGTTTTGGTTTTTTTTTGCTGGCCGTGCAATATAACATGTAGTGTCACTGTTAACTTAGGTGACAATGGCAGGGTTATTTATGTCAAAGTGTTTTATCACTTACTGTGCCATTATTTGAAAATCACATTCCTAAGGTTTGTTCATTTAAGAGAAAATTTTTTTTTTCTCAGATTCATAAATTTCTAGTGTGTAATCTTCATTTTTAAGTTACTAATTCGAAATCGTCTACTTTACTGTTCTTACAAAGCTGTCCAAATGTTTCTCTCAGTGTATTGGCTTCTGTATTGTTATATGTGTTTGGATTATGAATGAGATGTATAACATTGTATGACATTGTAAAACCGTTTTCCATCTGTGAATAATGCTGCTTAATATTTTGAAGAGAAGCCTGTTTCTCTATAATTGAGAAGCATGCCCAGGTACTTGAAATGGATGAAATGAAAATTTAAATGTTTTGCAAATGGGAGAAAAATTTTTTTATGGAGAACATAAAACCTTTTTATTGATGTAACTTTGTACACTGGTTTTATTTCCTATCAGGGAAGGGATGAACATTTCATTGTGATGTTACTTTACAGATCCCACCAAGTTTTTTGGCTGTGAATTGGGTGCACAAACCCAGTTTGACTCAAAAAATGACCGGTACATCGTTAACGGCTCCCATACTGATGAGAAGTTGCAAACCCTGCTGGATGGCTTTATCAAGAAGTTTGTTCTCTGTCCTGAGTGCTCTAACCCAGAGACAAATTTGGTATGTCTATGGAAATGAATCTGTTTTGCTTTGATTGATTGTTAAGTGCAGAAAATGTGCACGAGAATCTTATTCATGGCTTGAGTTAATGCACCTTTTAGTTACAATGAATTCCTATGATCATCATCCGGTTTGTATGTTGGAATAGGTCACTTTCACTTTGTGTATGAAGGCATGATGAGACAATAGTTGGATTCCCCTACATGAATCTTAATGAATGATGTTTTAGTTTCTGACCTTCATTTAGAATTATGAATTCAAAGTGTCACCAGGTTTACTATTGTTGAGAATAAAAACATGTTAAACAAAATTGTAATCTTACTGTATTCACCCCCTAGAGAGAAGATTCATTTTTTGATTACAGACGATCCAGGTAGAATGTCATGTCAGTTACACTGATATTTGAAAAGCTGTTTTACAGCAATTAGTTTTGGTTTATACTTAAGGAATGAAGGAATCTCTTTCAGAAACAACCAGAACTAATTGTGAAGAATTTGGGGCTGTTTTAAACTTATGTAACCAATGCGGCATTCTGCTGGAATTGCCCTTTAATTATAAATTTCAGAGTCCTTATCTTTCCCATTGCTTTGGTAATGTTAGCTAGATGGCGCAGATTGTGTCTGTCGTTATTGCTTTTAATGAAATTTTTAGCTGTTGGTTGTGGACAATTCTGTATGAACACGCTACTGGTAAATATGCAGGCTTACATTTACTTTTTTTTTATATATATATACTGTATCAGGACATTATTCCACTGTGATTTCCTTGCTCTTATTTCAGCTAGAAAGAGAACATGCATGAAATTTATTTTCCCTAGGTTGTTCAGGTGAAACGAGGCACTATCCAGCAACGTTGCATTGCTTGTGGCTACAATGGCTCAGTGGACATGAGGCATAAACTCACAACCTTTATCCTCAAAAATCCTCCAGATCAGGTAAACGCTGGAAACATTATGTAACTTTATTTTTCAGAAGTGAAGAGAATCTACTAAACTATTTCAGTGTCATTCTCTCATTAAGTCAGACATGGTTTCATTCAGTGCCGGGCAGGATACAAAACAATTGTTGAAATTTGTGTCCAAGGGATTGTTACTAAATTTAACAAGATCCCATTCTACTTATAGATAGGTTTCTTCTATTTGTCATATCATAAACAGCACTCCAAGAGTGATAAATGTGGTTTTTTTTTAATTGACATATATAGTAAATATCAACATGTCGAACATGTTATTAAGTAAGTAAACAAAAACCTTGACTTCAGTGTCTCTTTAGCTCTCAAACTTCATAAATTCTCTATATATCCTGTCAATAGATGAAGAATCTTTCTAACGTGCATGTCCGCATGTAAGAGATGTTAATATTTTTCTTTGCCCAATTTCTTGCACGTTTTCACTGGAGTGGAACACTGTGTCTTGTAAATGGCTTCAGTTTTATGAGTATGCCACGGAACAAGGCATTCTTTAATATTCCATGCGTAATGCTTTGTTTTGATACCATCAATGCCAGGTCTTTTTTTTTTTTTAAATCTATGTCGGCAAGATATTTAAATAAATCTTTACTCCCCTTGTTGCCCATAAGTCTAATGGGCCATTGGGGGCTCAGCAGCTACAGGTGGAAGTATTGTGCAAAATAAGACAAAAAGCAATCACATTAAAGTAAGATATTTTATTACATGTGTTGTAGCATGACAGGGATGCATAGACTCAGCATGTCATTTGTTAGGGTCTTATAGTGTAGCCACAGTAGAAGTGACTGTGAATAGATACTTACTTTGTTTAGTTTGATAGATGGGTATATTACTGTTGCATTGTTTAGAGAAGATACCTTATAAGTGATGTGGCTGAGAGGTTATATCTCTTAGGTCAACCTGGCTGATGTAATGTTCTGGCATTTGTAGGATCCAGCTGCTGCTGCAACCCCTAGCAAGGGCAAAAGAGGCAAAAAAGAGAAAGGTGGCAAAAAAGAGGATGAGGAGAAAGACCGTGCTAGTCCTGAAGCCACCCCTACAACTGGTCAGGAACAGATGGCTGCCATGAGAGAATCGGGCCACATGATGAGCTTACCTCCATCTGTACGTAAATCTTATCAATTTTGTATTTGCAGTCAGTATTTGTTTTGCTGCTTCATGGTGCTTTTTACCTTTTTTTTTAATTTCAAAGGAAAGAGTTACAACAGTGGAACTCAGTTAACACAACCAATGCTTAAAACAGCCCTTGGTTTAGCATATTCACATTCAACACTCCAGAATGCTCTGTTTCTTTTGAAGATCACATTGTATAACATTCCCTTCTGATAGCACATCCCCCAATAGCTTGACTTGAAATTTAGATGTTATCTAGGTATTACTATATACAGTCGACGCTGCTTAATCACCCTTCCTCGGGATTACGGAAAAAGTAGGCAAGCAGAGAAGCGATTAAACAGAGAAGATAATTTCGGCCATATTTTTGTAATGGGGTTAAATTTCTTGGCTGTCGTGGTTTGATGTCATGCATTGAGGCATTCTCGTC
>JAWQUT010000214.1:597590-613472 GCA_033807755.1 Ellobium chinense
TCACACCTATTTCGGCGTGGCAGCTGTCTCTCAGTCAACCCATCTGCCATCTGTCGTGCAGTTAAACCGTCTGTGTATATATTTGTTTGTCAACTGTAATCCTTCAACCGCTGATCTTTGAATTCACGGGCGCTGAAGAGTGGTCGATTGTCAGGAGTGAGAGGCAATTATCCAGTGACTTTTATTTAGAAAAATTCGGTTCCTTGGGAAGCGAGGCAATTAAGCAGAAAAGGTGATTAAGCGGAGGGCTATTAAGTGGAGTCAACCGTTTATTGAAGAGGTTCATCTTAGATTGCGTATAAATGTACAGTTGAATTCTGTGAACACGAAATTGAAGGGACTGGCCAAATGTCCTGAATTAAATGAGGTTTATGTTATCTGTTTACAGTACAAGAACCAAAGAAATGTCAATGTTTCAAGATGAGGGCTTCTGTGACCTGTACTTGTTATAGGGTTGTGTGTTTTAGGAATTGGCATACCTTGTCATCACCTTTAATTGATACAAAAATTACCATGAGCAGACCACCAATGGACAAGGGAGGGAAAATTGCTATGGCAGGGGCTCATTCTCTCCTCTCTTGCCAGTGCATCATGTATCATGTTATTGAAGGTTTCCTGAAGTTTGTCGGGCAAATCATAAAATTTTACTATGACTAAAGAGGTCTATGGACAGGACTTTCTTTATTATCAGGTTAACCCAGATTTCTGGTTAGGTGCTGTCATGTTAAATGAGTTCTGCTGTACTGTCTCTGTCTAGAAATTAATTTTGAAATTGAGGCTTATTTAGATTGCATGACTGAGGATTTTGTGTGGTAAAATAAATCTCTTTTCTATGTCGGCTGTGTCTTGGATGAAACACTGAAAGAATGATGAAATGACTATGTTGGATTCCCCTACAAGAGTATACATGATTGAATGTTTCATTTCTGATATTCAGTGTTAAATTAGTACAGTCTGTCAACTTATATTTTAAAGAGCTGCAGTTCTGTATTTCTGATAATACCAATCTCTTGTTGACAGAGCTACAATTAAAAAACAATTTCCCTAAGGAATTGGACATGATTGTGATAGGCACAAGATATATCATGACAAATTTGTTTAGGACATTTTGTCATTTTATTGTATTCTGGACTTGCAGAAAGATCATAATAGTGTGGAGGATGATGATGATGACTGGGGTGATGACACTACTGAGGAAGCAGTTAAGCAGAGAATGGAAGAATTATCAGATGCTGCGAAGGGCTTGGCTTTTACTGATGACTTGGAGAAATCAGCAGAGGACCGCTTGAACATAATCTATGAGCAGATTAAGGTTTGAAGTTTGTGATTTGCTCTTTTTTTTAAAAATTTTTTTCCTTTGGAGTGTTCTCATGTCAACCCAGAATTTGTTCTTACCTATCATCTCATGTGCACTTTGAACAACTATGAAGACAAACTGAAGGCATGATGAAATAGACTAAAGTTGGATTCCCCTACATGAATCACGTGATTGATGTCTGTTATCTGACCTTCACATTGCAGCAGTTGTTTACTCTATAGTTGTCAAAAATCTTGATAGTCATCTTATTTCATTTGGGGCAGGAGGCAACCAGAACAAAATTATAAAAACCAGTTGTACAATCTTCACAATATTTTGAATTGAGGGGCTTGATATTATATTAACCAGTTTCTTCAGAGAGAAGCAGTTGAAAGTGAATCATAAACATCCATAGATACATTTTTCACACTAGTATGGAGTCTTGCACTAAACTTAATATGCATTCAAATCCTCACGTGATGGTAATTAAATATGAGTTACTGAAAAGAATTCGGATGCAAGCCCCTGTCATAACACATTTGGAAACTTGCACCATTGTATTCAGGGCATTACATGCACATATTTGTGAACATGCAGATCAAGAGGGACGACGATCAACTGACCAGACCTGGGGCCATAAAGGAACTCTTCGCAGAGGCAGAAAGACTGGAAGTGAAGGACAAAGTGCCACTTGTGTTGGTAGAGCTGCTCCTTAATGAAAAGGCTCTGAGTCAGCTGCAGAAATACAAATCGCTCTTTCTGAGGGTAAGTAAGCGATCAATTGCCTACTTGAAATTGAGTGATATAGGTCCTGCAGCAGTTTTTCAAACCCTCTAAAAGATGTGCCAATAAATTTTTAGTTTATGAGGAAAGGCAAAAGAATTTGTATTATTATTACATTGTTGATATCTATTAACCAGAACAGAATTGTTCTGTTTAGACAACGTGGGATTTCATTTTGTGTTATTTCTTTATTCATCAAAGAAAGTTATTAGATTGAAGCCTTGAAAAGTAAGGTAAATTTAATTGTTTTGTGTAAAAGGTCTCCTCTTTCATTCACTTTTTTTTTTTATCTTTTAATCTTCAGTTCACTGCCCAGAATCAGAAAGCCCAGAAAGCTCTACTGGGTGGTCTGGAGATCCTCATTGCAAATGAATATCCAGACCTGCTGTCCAAAACAAGTCATATTCTAAAAGTGCTGTATGATCTTGACATTTTAGAGGAAGCTGTTCTTTTGGAATGGGGCAAGAAGGTGAGAATGAGAGAACAAAATTAATTTGAACAGGCTTATTGTGTGATTTGTCAGTGTCTAAGAAATTTCATGAATGTGATCACAGTAACATGTTTGCCACTCATTATTTAAACCTAAAAAGGCTTTTAGGGTTCCTTAGTAAGTATACATTTAAGATAGCTTTCAGCAAGCCCCTATAGCCATTCTTAAATTCACCTGATCATTGGCAAGTAAAGTAAGGTCAGTCAGTTCATTGTTCATTTTTGTGTGCTATTTAGAGCATCCTTGTTTGAGTTCCCCATAGGGATTTACGCATCCCCGCCTGGTACCTGTTTTAAGCCACAATTTGATAATTTTCTCTAAGGTATATTCTGATGTCCAAATTTAGCAGTAGCAGTCGTAAGTTTCAAGATATGATTACTGTATATTTAATTTAATGAAACTTTTTCTTTTCAAGCCATCCAAGAAATATGTCAGCAAGGAGAAAAGTGCTCAAATCTTGAAGGAGGCGCAGGCTTTCATCACTTGGCTGGAAGAGGCAGAGGAAGAGACAGATGATGACGAGGAGGAGGAAGAGGAGGATGTTGAGGTAATCACTTTCTGAGCTTGCTAACTTGATAATTCTTGCTATTGATGCTTATGTAACATGCTGGAAGAAAAGTATACTCAGTGACTGTGTGTCAAGACTATACCTTGTTTACGGGTACTGAACCCAGATAAGTTAGATGATACAACTGTTGATTGTTACAGCTCAAATGCTCTATGTGCCTCTAAACATTTCCCATTGGTATTAATGAAACAATAGGAAGATCACAATTCATTATCATCAAAGAACCCCTTCACTTTCTGTAACCACATGCCATCATTGTCTAATGCTATAAGTGTAAGGCCCAGGTGATAACTTCAGCAGTGACACTGTGTAACATTGGGCAATAACTACATGTGAGTGCCCCTAATCATCATGTTCAGAGAAGGAGGCTCAATCAGGTTTTGTTCTCACAGTCCTGCTTATGAGTGGCACCAGTGGTTTTATGTCAAAAGTTCTATATATGACAACTAAAGACTGTACTTATTGCCATGCTAGTGTATACTTAGTATAGAATATACAGGACCAGCTTAATCATTTCTTATAAGCACATTTTGGATTATCCAAGATAAGGGAAAATCAGGTCATCTGCCTCAAATTAGTTCATAGCATGGCAGCTAAAAGGAAATGGACCAAAGTATTCAATAATCAGTAACAAGTCTTTGTCTGGCTTTGAGTTAAGTAAGTCATGAGTTAGGGTGGCTTGCACAAGGGCCCGGTTATTACATATGTGAGGAGATTATTGTGTAATCCAAAAATATGGGGTGTAGTAGGAGACACAGGAATACTTTGGCATAATGAAAGAGATAGGAAAAAGGAATGTGAATATTGCCAATATCTATAAATCTCAGCATAATTAACCCTTGTGATATTATGAAAGAATTTATTCTACCCTCATTGACTGTGCATGATTGGGGCAATAGAATATATATGCATCACCTTGCCGAGCACAGGGTGCGACAATCAATTTTGCAACCCGGTAGCAGCTGACTGGCCAGCAGACATGTGTAACAGTCATTATCCGTAAAATTGGTCGCGTAGCCAGCAGGAGGCTGGACCCGAGGTGCCTCATGCTGCATGAGTTTACATGTTTGGGAGTACATTGTTTTTAGCTCAACAATGAATGCTGTGTTCTTCACTTGGCGATAGTGTTCTCTACTCAACTCCATACTGTTAAGCATTTGAACATCTTGACAGTTCAGTTGCATAAGCCCAAATAAACTCACCTTGTTTAACATGACACCTTTTTAACCTGTTCTTTTCCTTTACTTCATCCCTGCTATATGCAGGTAACTAGAGTTCATGGCAGTGACAATGTTTTATAAATTATTTTACAGATCATCTACTCTAACACACAGAAGGTTGGTGAAGTCACAGTAGAGCCAGTCAAGTCTCCCACCACTACTAGCACACCTGCTGTCAATGGTGGCACAAAACCAGTCCATGCTGCTGCAGGGGATGATGATGATGAGGATGATATCGACATTGATGATATCTAGACATTCTGCTTGTCACTTGTCTCTTGTTGCCAATTATTGGTAATTAAAGAGCTTGCATAATTACGGGATGGGTGGATTTCAGAGATATTTTTTTGTTTGTTAATCGTCAGTCTGGGAAATTAGTTGGAGCTCATGTTAATAATGACCATCTCCATGATAAACTTGACTCATTTTCAAAGGCAGAAAATCACCGGTTGATATAAAAGTCATTATTGCTCATTGAGGATCTGAAGAAATAGGAATGGGTATCTCTTGTAAACATATCCACTGTGCCATAGGTGAGCAATGATAAAAGTTGATCACATTTTGTCAGTATGAAGTGCAGGTTGTCTATTCCTTCATATTGAAGTCCATAGGAACCCATGTAAAAAAACAGCAGTGCGTCGGGGAATTGGCATATTAGTGGGGCGGTTGTGATGATTGTTCCTTTCTGAATTTTAGTCACATCTGTTGTAATTGATGATCAAAACAGTGGAAATCACAGATTTTTGATGTTGTACCTGTATGACTTGAGAAGATGAAGTTGAAACACTTATTTACATTTATGATTTTTACCTGTGCTGGATAGCCACCTAGCCATGAAGTAAATTATAAATGTAAATTCATCATGTGATTGTGCGCAATGTTCCAACCTCAGACTTTTTAAACATGGTGTTTTTCTTCTGCTTATGATGTGTTATTCTAGTGGCTATCTTGTGACATTGGTCATTCTCATCTTTCATGTTTGGCATTCCATTATGAAATTTTATCATTCAGCATTTTCTCTTATCATATTTCTTAATTTTTACTTCTGATCCTATAAATATTCCATTTTGAAAGTTAGGTTTTTTTTTTGTTTTTTTTTGCCTAAGGGTGGAGTTGAGTTATTCTATTTTGAAGAATAGATAACAAGGGATAAAGACACTTGCATCAAGCGGATATGTTCACGCTTTTTTTTTTTCTGTCCCCACCTTAATAACCATCCAGGAAATAATGTCTGTATAGATATGTGAATAAAGTCAGGTTCTTTGAAGTCCAAACTAGACAGAGTTGTCGATGAAAGAAGAGGAACGATATCAGAATTTGTCTTAAGATGACAGCAATTAATTCTGGATCCAAAAACTGCCCTTAATGGCATTCATTTCTCATTTGCATGGAGAAAATTTGTCAAAAAAAAACAAAACAAAACAGAATAAGAGCAAATCTCAGTGTTAATGCTCACATTGACAGAAGAATCAGTATTCACAATGAACATTCACACTGGCAAATGTGGTGTCGCCAGTTTGACCAGAAAGATCATACTTTTCACTTTGTCTTTAACTTTTCTCATACTGGATGATGATCATGGGTGGAGTATGTGCCTGTTCCAAAAGAGAGTTTCATCCATTCACATTAAATCTTCAATTTTGATCATTGGTTTCCTTTTTCTAATTGCAGTTATGAGGCATGTTTTTTATTTTATGAAATAACAGTCTCTTACAAAGTTTGTTTCCATTTTACTGCCCCATAAGGCTAAGAGAGACAGATTATCATTAATGGAAACCTTTTCATGTCAGAAACTTTCAGACTCATTTTCATACTTTTTCCCCATTAAATTTAATAAGTATTATGTCTTGCAGCCAGTGAAAATGAGACTTTATGTCATTAGACTAGGAATTGCGGTATCAGACTCTGAAGTTCAGTTTGTTGCAGAAAGCGAAAATAAAATGAATTCTGTACTATTCTATTGATTTAATGAGTGAGTGGTAACAGTTTGTATTTAGCAGAATGGATTACATTTATTAAGATTCATCTTCACTTGCGATATCTCAGAATATTATCACGTTCATTCCACATTTGCATAAGTGATTATTGGTGGTTTTAGGAAAATTAGCACTCTAAACCTGTTGCTTAAAACAGTGAAGTAAATGTGGTTTTGCTTGTATAATTGGATTATAATAACAAGTCAGAACTCTGCATTTTTAACAGGAAAAAGAAGATAAATGGAGGATCATAGTAATACAAACAACTCGTCTCATCAACGAGAATGACTTAGACAGACGTGGAATGATCATGATGATATTTTCCATTGCATTGGAAAAATCCCTTGCTACTTCAAACAACTATTTCTCAGGCCAGAGCAATGCTGGGACAAAATCGTTTTCACTTGAAGCACATTCAGTAAACGTTCACACCAATAACTTGGATACTGTCAAAAATGACTTACGCCTCATTTTGATGGGCTGAAAAACATGATTAGCACATGGATTTTGCAGAATGCTTATTTGGTCTGTTCAGCAACATATTTTCCCTTAGATTCTTTGTTGAAAACTTGTAAATATAAATCCAGAAACTGGGGGATCCTCACCAGGTCAGCTGTAGAATCCAATAGCTTCAGCAAGCCCTGACCTAAGAATGAAGTGGGTATGAAAATTCCACCATTATACTATACATCCCAGCAGATGTACTTGGGTACTATATTAACATGGGGACCTGTCTCAGTTTTCATTTTCTTTTTCTGGTTATTGGACCCTTCTTTATTAGAGCTGGAAATGAAGTGAGCCTTCTGTGAAGTGTAGTGACATCATTCTCATGGACACCAACAGTGGCAAATTCGCATTTTTCTACAGGCTATTCTGCTTGCTAAGCAACATTTCTACAGAATTAAAACTATCAGTGCAACAGTCCATAAAAAGCATAATATCATGCGAAATTTGAGCATGATTTGCTGCATGCACAATAAGGGAGTTTTACATTGCACAAGGAAACACAGAGTTGCAGCATAGTGAACCATTTACTGAACCACAAAAAAATTCACTGGTGTGCTCGTGGCACGGTGCATAACAGCTGGGCGGGTCATGGAATAAGCCTGTGTAATTTTATTTAAACCAGTGGATTAGATAAATTCGCCAAGCTTCTTTGCAAATTGTCTAGTATATGTTGGTTTTATCATTGTTTATTTACCAGTCAGTATGTACATGTAGTTTAATGAATAGCATGATATTGATATGATATTTCATCTTGGCCGACAACTTGAATTAGGCTATTGTGTTGGCATAGTGATGTTAATGACTTATTCTTTAAGGGTTTTGTGGTCTTAATATTACATCTTTTGGTTAGGCATTGGGGTTCAGATTTTTTATCTATTCTCAGTTCTTGATTTACTTTAATTGATGAACAGTGACAAGAGTTTGGTCATGTGTATGATTTGGTCAGTAAAGTTTGTTTCAGTATGTCTTCACAAGCTCTTTTCTTCGCATGCAAACTTGGCATCATCAAGGCTTTATTGCCCATCAATATCATCCATGGACTTCACCATCTCATGCCATCACTGAATAAGAATCATAATGACTTACAGGTGTGCATCAGTCACTGCCTATGAACATGGAGTCTGTATTTCCCTTATGTCTTCATCTGTTTGCTTGCATGTGACAGCTATTCACTCAGCTCTATGTGATTCATTACAGCATGTCTGTTTTGTCATATACACCAAGACATGGCTCATCGCCCTGTTGAACCATGCAGTTCAGCCAGATGATTCAGTAAGCTTCAGTTCCTCCGTGCATATTCACCTGCTAACTGCTACTCTTAGTTGTACTGTTACATATTGATGACACTTGTATACTGTTGTGTCAGTGTCTGCTTATGAGAATCCAAAACAGCAGTTTAACTCAAGCTGGAACAGTGAATAAACTGAGGAGAAAATTTTGATGTTTGTTTGACATTAATTGTTTCTGTTCATCTTGTCTTAATGTTGTTGGGTTTTTTTTCGAAGTAGAAGCTCATTCACAGAGCATTCTGCTAATGGACCTTTTTTTTTTTTTTGGTTTAATGTTTTGTTTTAAATGCTAAATATAGTTTGATATCTTTAAAACAGATGAGCTGGTTCTACATACTTTATTGTTTCTTTGTTCAAAGACTTGGTCATGAATACACTTTCTTGATACATGTCACTTTTGTCAGATTTGTGAATTCACATCTTTGCAATTGGGAAGGTTCAGTATTAAGATTTAGTTGTGAAGCTAAATTGACATATCCGAGTGCCGTAAACTGCAGAAACCTGAATGCAACTGCAGTCAACAAATGTCATCGCTAGTTACTTCCAGCATAGGCAACATCATTTCTGGCCCTTAGTTAAAGCACAACAAATTTTAAGACTGAAAAAAACTTGAGTTAGAGATTTCAAGATTCACAGATCATGGCTCACTTGTTAGGTTAGTTACAGTGGACAGTTGTGTCAAAATCCACAGGACCAGAGACTTTTCTTCAGTTTTACGCGAGTTTTGGTTTAGACAGAGTAAAACGAAAATAAAAGGGGCTTTTGCTTTTTTTCCTCCTTTCAGTTTGGTTTTAACCATTGTCTACTTTATACTGTACTGTTTGTCCGTCAGTATTTTTTTCTACTCCTAATACTCCAGAAAAAACACAACCAATTTGGACTTCAAAAAGCACACCACTGCAGCAGTAATTTGAGTAATATATATGTGCCACAGTCGGTCCCTAAAATGTTGATGTTGAACAGCCCCAACATTTGCTCTGGAGGTAACGACATGAAGTTACTCATTGCCATCGTGAGTGTGCAGTGTTGACCTGCCTGTTCCAGTGAGTCACATGACTGCCTCCTTAGTCATTTTCAGTGCGTTTTACCAGATTTTTGCGTAAGGCAGAACATTTTCATAAACCATTCTTATTCAGCTTGGTGAAGCTCACTTCCCGAATAAACAAAATAGCAGTGGTTGCATATGCAACATTGCGCACCAAAATGCTAAGTATAGCAGCGCACTTTTCCTGGTGTAGGTGATCATAGGAGAACGTTTATATATGAAAGTAACAGACTTTACACACATAATTATATTTGAGACACATTTAATGCACATATGAGTCAACCTACAGTGGCATAGAGACATTTAATGCATACAGCCTACTTATAAAGGCATTTTATTCTCATTCTACCACGTACAGAGACAAACCATCTGTTAAGTTCCACATAACAAATATTGAATACTCTTGAAATATGCGCATGAATGTGTCTTAGATACACCATAAATGTTTGAAATATGTCGGCAATGTAACAACTGTGTTTTTGAGATGTAGTCTACTTTAAAAGTCATCACCCACAACAGTAGTAACATATTGCATGTATTTAGCACGTCGTTGCGCAATTTTGCCTGCAGAGTGTAGTGACTCGAAATTGGGATTGCGCACCGCAGTATTGCACTGCCGTTTGCAGTCAATGAAAAGTGGATCCCCTTAGATAGAATTGCTCGGGCTATTGAGACCTAGTCACTAGTCTATAGGTTGATCCGTTATTACTAGTACAGTACAGGTTAAAGGGTCAGCAGAATTGCACTGGAATATTCTACTCGATCGCGGTCTTTCATGACCGCAGTGTTGCGGTGTAACCGCGAGGTGGATCTTGCGGCTGCCCACTTCCCCAGAGTATCACAAAAACTTTCTGCTGCTTTCATAATTTACTATAGCTGTCGACATATCACACAGGTCATCTCCTTAGTTCTCCACCCGCGCTCCTCAGACCACGATACGGTAAGCATTCCCTAACACTACAGGGTTGACAGAAAGACAATCGTCAAGACCGCACATCGGGCTAGCACTAGCAGGCTTAAGAAATGAGAAGCACTAGGCGAGGTTGTATGGGTTTGGGTTCCAAGGAGACGAACTTATAATTAAATTTGTTTCTTTATGTTTTAGGCATCACAGGATGATTCCACGCAAACCATAACAGACACAATTATTTTTACACATGCACTATGCACTGTACCTGTAATCATGCCAAGCACAACAGAATAGGTGTGGTATAAAAACTTATAAAATGTCGGGTGTCTTTCTTAACCTCGGATGGACACGAAAACCCTGCCGCTAGTAGCACTTATGCCAGCACCAGGACTTTCTGTACTTCCAGCAAGATGCTCCTTGTTTTGTCAGCGATGTATACAGTGTATATATACGTTTTTTTTTATAACTAAGATGACGGTGTCTCTGAAACTTTTTCTATAGAAATCAGTGGCTTAAAGTAAATGTAATGTGATGCCACCTTGAGTCTTCCTTCAATCTTTTACCACCTCCGCGTGAATTATTATGTATTATAAACATGACATGTGTCTTAGTACCGTCCAGTAATTGAGTACAGTGCATGTGAATCTAACTATCTTTCAAGGTATAGCAGGTTAGGTGATTTTGTATATATTGTGTAGCACAAAGCAAGGCTGTGCTGATAATTACTGTATTACAATTAGACTACTACAAAATTCATTCAACACCGAATTTGCACTATTTACACTGTAATTTGCACTATTTACACTGTAATTTGCACTATTTACACTGTAATTTGCACTATTTACACTAGACCTGATCTGATGTACGACTAGTTGACTTTTCTAAGTGTGACATTCAAAAATGCAGCTATAGCTGGCCTTGAAGCCAATCGATCGATGAGGGAAACGGGATCAGGCATTGGTTCATTGCACCTATTAGTATACACGTATTAGAATACATGGGCCGGAGATTAGAGCTCAGTTTGGCTTTCTTATACTGGCTGATCGTTTGTGGAGTGAAAGGTTAGTACGAAGATCAATAAAATCTCATATAATTTTGTTCATTTTTCGTGATTTGCACCAGTTAAATTGCCGTGCACAGAAGTTGCGATTGAGAGATTAACAGCTTATAGAGGGACCTTAACATTTTGACAGATATGCCAGTGATTTTTCTGTATTTGTCCAAACTGCAATCAGCAAAATCTTCAGCATTTTAGCATCTGATAACAGAAAAGAAACTGAAATCCTCTACCCGTTAAATCATTTCTGTTCTGATCGGATTCGACAATTTAAAGACTCCCTCGCATCAGCAGTTAGACACTGGCTTCATACATCACATCAACTCGAGCGATACAGATTTGAAACGAACTTTGTGTTAGTGTATCAGATGTAATCAAGAAAAGCATGTCTGTTATCTAACCAGTTTCTTTCTGAAAGAAAGAAAAAAATCGTCTGGCAGATGAACCAGGCTTAGTCAGATAATACAGTACTGCGTTTGACATAGAGTCCGTAACTTTAGAAAGGAGCCCATAAAATAATTGATTTCCTCAAAAACTACATGATGATTTCTTTCATTTCTGGAACACTGTTACATATTATTGTGTCTGACCTTATGGAAATGATTTTTCATGTCAGAATTTTGATTCAGAAGAAAGATTTCTTGTATACTGTATCTGTTGTGTAAATTCATGTGATATTATTATGGGTAAAATCAAGGTATTTTATACGTTCATTGACCTAAAAGTTTTTGTTAGCGATGTATTGGTGTAATTTCAAGCGTGCCTCCAGCATTTTCCATACATTTTTTTTTTTTGGAGGGGGGAGCAGGAAACGGCAGATTATGCTTTACCATTACAATATTACAATAATTTGTTACCATCAAGAGAGGAATCAACTCCTGCCAAATTTATACCAATTTGATATTGATATAGAACCCAGCTGAAAATTTTAAAAACTGGTTCTCAGCTGATGGCCTTTTAAAGTAGGGTTCCTCTTTACACGTATAAGGTTATGGCAACAAGAACTCTGAAAACAGTCTGCGCTGAATAACAAGGCGAGTCTAGTTGAATGGGTATTACATTTATATTGTAAATGACACGTGGCATTAGACTATGCCTTCTTGATCATGCGATGAAGTTTTCTCCCCGTGGACAAATGATGTTTCTTCTGGGAATTCATCCTAGAACTAATTTTCGATGGTACCATTGATGGAATGAGTTTGTATACATGTATTTATCTTTTATTTCTCTACATACGATGTCTTGCAAGCAAGTCTTGACTAGCGGTGTATTACTGTAATGTACGACACAGAGAGATGCCAATCATTATGCTAGATGATTCTTTACCTTTGTGAAGCCTAACATGGCAAAATATGAGTATGCGAAAAGGTTTTGTAACTACAGATTAGAAAAGTGAACGCTTTTTATATTCAGAATATTGTAAAACTCATTTGAGAGACCTATCTATTCGTATTACACTTACAGAACAGTGTTTAGTGCATCTTTGTGGATGGTACCATGGACCATCTGCAAAAGGACCCGATGGTATTTCAGAGGTTTGACTGTCCCTAGCCTGCTCAGTCAATCAGAAATATATTAGTCGAGTAGTCTACATACTCAGTGTATTCAAAGAAACTGGTTGTCACATGGAAGTTTCTCTATTCCGAGTTCTGGTTGTGGGAAATCTTAAGTCATGGCAGATGTGGGATGCTTCCTACTAAACAGTCATAGGCGTACTCAGAAACCGGAAACGGTGCAGCGGAATGGGAGGATATGATCACTTAATCACCTCGGGATATAATCTAAATTTCAACATGTTTCATCGAGCATTTTTCTAAGCGTCTTCTGTCCCTCGTCCGTTGCTTTATCTGTCCTTGTGGAAAATTGTCATTTCAAACCCACAAAATTTGCACCAAGAATTGTAAAATTTGTATGCAAAAAGTTGTAAACCTTGCACGAAAATTTGCAAAAATGTGGCAAATACGTTTAGCTTGGTAACTTTATTATATTTACCACCACATCACATTGTTTACTACTGAAATGTTGCAAAAATGTAGAAATGAAACACTTTTCCTGTATTTCTTTTCACGCAGTTTTGCGACACTGGTAGAAAAAGTGTCCTGTTTTGCGATAATCTAGCACAATTTGGTACAAATTTGAGGAAAAAGTCTAAATTCGCGGAAATCTGCAAAACTGCAACTAGGACTCAAAAATGCGGAAATCTGCGCTAATTTACGATCGCAATTTTCTGGTGGGACAGCTTTATTATTAGTGTGCTGACAGAGATATGTTGATAGTCTAATTGTGTTTGTGTGTGTGAGTTAGGGGAGGGGAGGGTTGAGACCACAGGCCACCAACTTCCCTTCACCCTGGCTGTACCAATGTTGAAACTGTCACTGGTGAAGCGGAGAAGAATGACCTCCTTCACCATACAAACGACACCCTCATCCCACCCAATTTCCTCGACCCGGGCTTCGCCAGTATAGATGGCAGCTACATAACTGGCCAGTTTATTATATAATGATGAAGTCGCCAACCGCTTGTGTAGCAATGAGTGTCGTCATAACAAATGGCACAGGTAACTTGCAATAAATCGTGTACTAACATTAAGTGGATTACGGCGTCTAATCTGACATAAGTAGGGCGAACATCAACAGATTTGTGCCGTTAGTTTGTCAGGTGGAATTAAGTACTGCTTACTTTTACTATGTACAGCACATGCCTTTAGTAGACTCTGGCTATGCGTTTAACGACGGACCATTATAGGATAATCAGTGGCACCAAGCCAGACGTCGTGGTGCCAGAAAAAAAAATACACGTGCACATTAATTATTATCACCACTGACTTTTCCAGCAGAGAGCCTACATACATCCCCTGCAACCACCACATCTCCCGCCACTAATATTATTTGTTCTCACCATCAGCACTACTAATACGATTATCATTACCGCTGTTAATATCCACATTCCCTTTTCTTATCACAGTTAGTTACTTAGTACTATGATTCCTTTTATACTATACTACTTGAGAGCTACTAATACTAATAGTATGTTTACTACCATCATCATTTTCTTAAGTGTTTCTTTAGTGCCATTTCCCTTTAGAAATAACAGCTTCATTATTATTACAGTAACTCCGTGTAAAACCATCACCTGATCATGGCTGCCATAGTTTTCTTTATTCAAACCACCATGCAAACAAACATCATGTACAGTACTTCTCATGAACTACTTTCCACTATCTATAGAATGGAGGCTAGTTTTTTTTTTTTTCAAATAGCATTGCACCAAAGAACTCAATCTTTTTCTTACCATTTCATGTAGGCTTAAATTCAAATCAGACAAAAATTATCATCATTATCTTCACTGCACTAAACGACACAAAAGATGTTTTCTTCTTCTTTTGTTCGCCATGTAAGCTCAAAGTGGATCAAATGAATGAGACAGTTTAAGTAGGACTTTTTATTATTTCCCCCGCAGGCAAACTGGTTTAGGATGCCTGACAATGTTGTACATAACATTTATAATACACATTGATATAGAACAATTTTAATTCAAGTGTATTGTGAACGAGATGATTAACGCTGTATGGCATCGTTTGATTGTTTTCATACCGGGAAAGTGAAGAAAAAAAAAGTCTTTATCATCACCAGTATTCGTGCTGCAGAGATAAAGCATTTTTTTTTCTTCTTCCTTTTTTTAAAAAAAAACATTTAAACCGTTTAACCATTTCATCTAAGCTCACAATGAATCAAATAAGACAGTCACTTATTATTTTCATAATCTTCACTGCACTTTAGGACACAGAATGCATTTAGGGGGCCTTTCTTTCTTTATCATTCCATCTAAGCTAAAAGTGGACCAAATATCTTCATTATCAATATCATTACTTAACATTAACCAAGATTTCACCTAAGCCGTGTAGCAGCATGCAAAGCACATTTTCAGATCCAGTTAGATACTCTGTACCCCGCTTAGTCATGATAAAATTAATAGATTAGTTTTATTTATAGCACGCCGCCGCCCCTGCCGTCGGTTAGTCATCCTGTCTACGCATCAGGACTGATTATACGCTTTTTAGGCCCAGGGAACGTTGTGCACCAAATCTGGATCAGAGGCGTCGCCACGACGAGACGAGAGGTGGCGGGGGGAGGGGGAGGGGGTGAAGGCAGGGAGCAAAAATCTCGCCCACAAGTCCTAATGGAGAATTTGACAATCTGACTGTGGCATGCCTCCTTTCATTTCCTACCTCCAAACTATCCTGTCAGATTATGTAATCCCTCCAGAGAATCCATGTAGCGGGGGAAAACAGCAAATATGTGTTAGATAAAATCTATACACAGATCTAAATATTATTCATCCTATGCCCATACGCAACATATGTTGCTCATTACAGACACTGATAAAGAATATCACTGGTGCATATTTATTGCAGCGATATCAGTTTGCCCAGCCAAGCGTTTTACCTCAGCTCTGACATCTGAATATTGTGCACTTTACCTTCATGCTGTATCATAATGTTGCAACTTAATTTCTAACATGACCAAGCCTTTCTCTCCCCCTTCACCCACACACTTATTACACACAAAATCCCAGTGTTCAACCTTACTCATGTAATAGAAAAGATTATAAATAACAAGACGGGACACTCGGCCTGAAAAAGAGTTCACACCATCACTTACCGCCACAATGAGTGGAGAGAAAGTAAACATGACTCTCTCTCACTCTCTCTCTCTCTCTCTCTCTCTCTCTCTCTCTCTC
>JAWQUT010000214.1:613558-623680 GCA_033807755.1 Ellobium chinense
CACTTTTTTGGGGGGGGGGGGGGGGGGGGGGTTGAAGGCAGGGAGCAAAAATCTCGCCCACAAGTCCTTATGGAGATTTTGACAATCTGACTGTGGCATGCCTCCTTTCATTTCCTACCTCCAAACTATCCTGTCAGATTATGTAATCCCTAGGCCCTCCAGAGAATCCATGTACGGGGAAAACAGCAAGTATGTGTTAGATAAAATCTGTACACAGATCTAAATATTATTCATCCTATGCCCATACGCAACATATGTTGCTTGTTACAGACACTGATAAAGGATGTCACTGGTGCATATTTATTGCAGCGATATCAATTTGCCCAGCCAAGCGTATTACCTTAACTCTGACTTCTGAATATTGTGCACTTTACCTTCATGCTGTATCATGATATTGCAACTTAATTTCTAACATAGCCAAGCCTTTCTCCCCCCCTTCACCCACACACTCATTACACACAAAATCCCAGCGTTCACCCTCACTCATGTAAGTATAGAAAATATTATAAATAACAAGACGGGACACTCGGCCGAAAACGCGTTCACACCATCACTTACCGCCACAATGAGTGGAGAGAAAGTAAACATGACTCTCTCTCTCTCTCTCTCTCTCTCTCTCTCTCTCTCTCTCTCTCTCNTCTCTCTCTCTCTCTCTCTCTCTCTCTCTCTCTCTCAGGATATTTACTATCGTGGCCTCTGACTCAAAATCAAATTCTGACCTATCATAATTAGAGAGTAGGCCAGTGAAAATTTTCTGGCTGATTTACCAGTTGACTAGACTAGCTGGTTTCAAGGAAGGCCATACCTACATGCATAGCTCAAGACCAAGCTGTTTGCTAGCCCTCAGCTAGGGGGCGCCAACATTAGGCCGTGGACACTTGTTTAGTTGGATGATTGCCTAGAATTTAGAATGTTCCGTCTTGTTATTTATGATCTTTGGGAGTAGGCTTACAATGCCCTGCATACTAAAGATGCCAACTGTACTATGCCTACCTGGGGCATACCGAGTAATAGGACGTATGTAAGTGCTTAATGAAATCGTGACTCGACAGCCCATGAAACGTCGAATGATCCTGACTTTGTGCGTGCATTCACATTGTTATTATATAATTTATGTTGTAGGCATGGCGGGAGATAGGGCTTTTTTTTGGGGGGGGGGGGGGGGGGGGGTTNNNGGGGGGAAGCGGGATGAGGGAGGATAACAGTTCGCATCGTTACAGCACTCGCACTCGCAGTAGTCTATCACAATAAACAGAAAAGACGCCTAGCCTACATCCACAATGTGAAAATCAATGCACACGTACATTACAGATATGTCGTACATGTAGTTTAATCTTTATCTTTTTCCGAAATGACAGTAAATATCTGTGATTTCTTGAAAGAGGTCCGCGGGAGCTATTAAAACGTGGTAGGTCACTGGGGCTTCTATACCTACGTGGAATCGACTTCTCCTGCTTTGCGCAGATAGAACTGTAAAAAATCTGTGCGTAGAAACCTACTTCTCTCCTTTCTCTCTCTCTCTCCTCCCCTCTCTCTCTCCCCCCTCTCTCTCTCCCTCTCCTTCTGTGAAAAGAAGTTTCGAAATACCGGAGATGACTGTGTTTCCTAATTTCAAAGTTGAAAGAAAAAAGAAATGGAAAAGGTTCCCAGGGCACCCCATTCAGCCCAGTGCAGTGGGCGGATCGATGGTGTGGATTGCCTCCCTTTTGACGTCATCCTGACTAAAGTCACAAAAATAGAAACCAGGCCAGGGTGGCGCGCTGTCAGTGCGGTAATTCTATTGCGTTATCTCAACAAAGCAGTGAATAAAGAGCCCCTGACTGGTTTAACAAGGTAAACTGGGAATATAGTATAATAAAAGTATCCTTCCCCCCTTTTTCCTATACTTCCCTGTTACTGATACTTTAGAAATAATGCCTATATGAAACCTATCCCTTCATATCTGTCGCTGCCACCATCATACCACACCACACCACACCACACCACACCACACCACACCACACCTCACCACACCACACCACACCACATCACACCACACTACATCACCACCACCACCACAAATCAACCAACACAACTTTGGTAACCTACTTACTATAGCTTCACATTTCGCCTGTGTTATTCCATAAAATAAGAATGGGACATATCATTCCTTGTGACGGGTCAAATGGAACCCCAATACAAAATAGCACGTACTAGGATATACCACCAGATAATCCATTTCCGCATCCAAATGTACATATCTACTGATGACTATATTTTTATTATATTAATTTTTCCACAACACAGGTGTCAACAGTGGTGCAGCGTTATAGTTCCTTCATAAATGAGCATAAATTCAGTGCTACTCTGCCATATGCAATAACTGAAAATTATCTCTGTTCAAGATAACTGATGTCGTGTCTCTGAGGATTATACAGGCCCAATCATCCGAAGAGAGGAACTCCAGCTTACCCCGTGTTATCGATTTACGTGTAGGGGGGAATGCTGTTTATACATTGGGCATGAGTGTTTATTGTTGACATTGCGTGTTCTGCGCTTGAAAGGAGTAAGACCTTATCACTCTGTGATATACGTATTTTCTAGTTTCTAGCAGTGCCTTTGACAGAAGTTTACAAAAAGCATAATGGCAGTGATATTCTTTGATAACTTTGAAACTGATGTTAGGTAAGTTTTCAACATAGCATACTAATATTTCCAAGCTACAACTCTTTATATTCCACTTACCTCTGCACCTCTTTTGCGTTTCATCTGTCTTTTATTCATCCTTTTCCCCCGTTACTCATCTACTTGTTTCTCCATACTTTTCAGTCTTTTATTTCTCCTTGGTTTATTCTTCTTTTTTAATTTTTTACTCCTCCTTTTTATCTCTCTCCTGTCTCTTCACATTTTTTCTTCTCCCTCTTCTCCTCTTTGGACGCCTTCTTCATTCTTCTAATTTGTGTCTTTTTTTTTTTTCTACCTCTTCCTCAATCTCCTCATTCTCCTTATCTTCACCAAGCCTTGCCTTTCCTCCCATTCTTACTCTCGTTATATTTCTCCTTATCTTTCTCTTTCCTACCTTTCTCCTCCCCCTTTTGTTTCTGCCTCTTTCTTCTCCTCTTTCTCATTCTCCTTCTTCTCGTCTTTCTACCTTCCTCTTCGGCGCTCTTCACCCTATCATCTTCCTCCTTATTATTTCTTTATCTTCTTCTTCTGTTTTGTCTACCTTTTTTCTTCTCCGTCCTCTCTTCTTTAGCATACCGTTCTCCGTTCTCCCCAGTTGTATATCATCATATCTTTCTCCTTCTTCATTTTTCTGTTTCTTCTCTTTTTCAACTCTCCTTCTTGATCTTACCCTTCTTCTTGTCCATTTACCTTAGAATGATCCTTATTTGCTTTATCTTCTTCCCCGTTTCTTCTCTCTCTCTCTCTCTCTCTCTCTCTCNTCTCTCTCTCTCTCTCTCTCTCTCTCTCTCTCTCTCTCTCTCTCTCTCTCTCTCTCCTTTCTCATTCTCTTCTCCCCACCTCCACTTTCTCTTTTCTCCTCTTTTTCCTCTTCCCTTCTTGTCTTTCTCACTTTGTCTTGTTTCACGTCCCCTTTCTTGGTTTTATCTTTTCCTTTTTTATTCTCTCTTTTCTTTTCTCTTCCCTCTTCCTCCCCTTTCTCGTTTCTCCCTTTTCCTCCCCCTCCTCGTCCTACTTTTTATTCTTTCTCATTTTAGTCTTGTTTCTCGTCCCCCTTCGTGTTCTTCTACTACTTCTGTCTTTCTCCTTCTTCGCTTTACCTTCTTCCTCTTCCTCTACTGTCTTACATTTCTCATTATATTCTTTTCCTACCCCCTTTCTCCTTTCACAACCCTTTCTTCTCCTCCCCTTTCTCGACTATCGACCCTTCTTTTTTCAATCTTCTTCTTCCTCATGTCGCCCACTTCCTCTTCTTCTGATTCCCTCTTTCTTCCCTTTGTCTCTTCCTTCATCTCCTTTTCTCTCCTCCTTGTTTTTCGTGTCTTCTTTTTCTCTCTCTCCTTCTTCTTAGATCTTTCTATCGTCTTTGGCTTTTTCTTAAGTTTGTCCAGCCCCTCGCTCTTTTCTGCCCCCTACTTTTTTTCTATCACCTTTGGCATCTTCTTAAGTTTGTCCAACCCCTCGCCCGTTCCTGCCTCCTATCACATTTGGCATATTCTTAAGTTTGTCCAGTCCCTCGCCCTTTTCTGCCCCCTATTTTTTTTTCTATCACCTTTGGCTTCTTCTTAAATTTGTTCAACCCCTTGCCCTTCTCTTCCCTATAGTTCAGCACTGTCTTCATTAAAGCACTGTCAACATGTTGATTGGTTAATCTTATTACCGCAGTCGATTTTTTCCAGTCTGGTCACTGGCCTTGTCTGTATAGATGACAGCATTTTCCATTTTATTTCGTTACTGGCTGCCATCGTTGCTCTTTCTCCTATGTCACTCCTAGAACCATGAGTATTTGGTTTTTTAAAAGATTTTTAATCACCCTCAGTACATTGGACAGGCATAGGTCAGAGGCCCATCCCATAAATGGTCCTTACAATAACAACCGAAAAAAAATCGTGCCTTAGTGGGACATAAAGGTACATCGTTTTTCACCACCTTTCCAGTCATGGTACTCGGTAGTGATCTGTCATAGAATGTATTAATATCTTCGTATTCTTCCTCTCTCATCTCTTTACCTAATAGGCTTATTCTCACATCGTTCCCCACACATCGAGTAATTCATCTGTCTCCTATGTCTTCTGATCTTGTGTTAGGTCTGTTTCGTCTATATCATTTGTTTAAGCCCATACATATGCATGGCCATACCTATCCTATTCTCTCGCTGAGCCTACTTGAATTCTATAATGAATTTATAACATCCTTGACGCTGCTTTGCTTGTTTGTCATAAGTCTAGATCTAAATTATTTCTAATTAATAAATGGCAAAATGTGTCCCTGAAGAGGCCCCAGGGTATTAGACGGAGCCCTTCAATGCCCTTTGATGGGCAATGAGATTACGGAGAGTACTCTCTCGCCCTACATCCTCTGATTACGAAGTGCGCTGCCCTGAAATTGGATGATGTGCAAGGAGTGTATTGTACAAGCTGTTGGGTTAAAGTGCAATACATTGCAATGTGGTGAGTCGTTTCAGAGTGCAGCCTACTGAATTGGGCAGATTGATCGTTAGATTAGGAGGAAAGTTGTTCAGCGTTATGCCACACATCCCACCCTGTCAGAAGGGAGAGGGGCGCAAAACAGTTTATTTATTGTGACTTTGATTGCCCCCCCCCCAAATCAAATAAAAAAGAAAAAGACAGTGCCTGGCCACGTATACCAGTACAATCTATAAAGCGGATGGGCCGGTTAGGTGGTCTGAACAACGGCGTTACACATCCTAGTGAAATTTTGCAAGCAGAAGCATTCTGTTTTTCCTAAGGTTTCTAATGGACCCTGGTATTTTAGATTTCTATCAATATGTCAATATGTTGCTAAATATTCTGGCCATTGTTGCCCTTTTTTGTCCCTTAGATGACAGAACCAGCGCTTTGAGCCTCAGCGCCGATGGGCCGTGGGAGAACTCAAAGCAGGATGGTGATCTTCGAAAAGTGTTATGGATGGCCAGAGCAGAAGGTTTTTAATGGAAGATATCCTGACAGGCCACGGTTTTGGTGCTATACAGGCTGATATTTTAAGGTGGATGGGAGGGGGGATCTTATGTTTCACGCGGATTAGACCATATGACTTTGTAGGTGTAGTGGCAAACATTTGAAAATTATATCACTTTATTCGTGCCACTAAAACAATTTCTGTCTACTTTTTTTCAGACCAGATTCTACTTTTGCCCAGACATGGGCTGTGGCAGCAGCAAAGGTGTAGTTGCTGTTGTTGATGGCAGCAGCAGAAACAACAGCATCTCTAGCCGCAACACTAGAACAGCCTCCAACGGAAATAATAAAACTGAAATCGCTGTGTTCGGACTTAACGACGCCGACACTCCAGCTGATCCAGTGGACAACGCTAAACCCAGACTACGATCGGGAATAAGACGGACTGGTAATCCACACCAAGGGCCGATAACTCCCGTTATAGGCACACAAGAAGAGTTAACGCCCAGGCAAATTTCCATTGGCCGAGAGAGCTTCGGGGACGCTAAGGAAATTGAGGTGTTCAGAATAGATGACGACACAATTCCTGCTAACTCCACCGAGAGCTCTAAGCCTAACTTTCAAACAGCGAAAAGAAGGCATTCAACCAATGGCCCCGTGACGCAGTCCTCAGAAAGTCATCAGATGATCCTACTGACCCCACCCACAACAAATGCCGACTGCTTGTCACTCGATAGCCACCCGAATTCGCTAAAACCCATCCACGATCATAGTGCCTCTTCATCATCCCTTCATCTACAAGCAAGTGATAACAAAGACGACCACCTACCATTCAACACATCGAGAACTAATTTGTCGGGAAGCAGAGCCAGCAGTGCTAAGACTGGGTCAATCTTGACAACTACAGCTCTCAATACGAGCATCGTAACTTCTTTTGATGGGGAGGACTTCCATTCTGAACTTGCTTTGAGAACGCCCAACACAAGCATGACTGATTACGAAATCTCCACTTTCAGAACTCTGAGCATCACACCTTCTGTACATGCCTCGGTCGACGCTACTCCCATAGCTCTGCACGACAAAAGCTTTGGCCCAATCATCGAGGAGTATGAAGGTGGCTTTACGCCACGAAGCATTCAGAATGGTGATGCCAGGGGATACGTAGATCCCTCAAGAAAATTCACGCCCCGCGAAGTCTTTCAGCACAATCACTACATGGGGAGAGCTGAATGGAGCATCTATAAAGGCAAAGTTTACGACAACAGATTAATAACAGAAGTATTTAGGCCATTGGTTCACGTGATCAGGGAGAGGAGAGAAGCTGAAAAACTGGAGAGGAAGAAACAGAAAGATGCTGAAAAGGAACAAAAGCTGATGGAAAATCAGGACAGCGACTTTGAGGATAGTTATTCTGATTGTTCCTATGACAGTGAAGTTTCTTTTACAGATGCTGATTTAAACAATATATGGAGACGGGGCGTCAACGGTGTAAGGTATGTGATGTGGAGCGGATTAGATAGGAAGGCTGTAGAGCAACATTTGCCACCATGTTGTGTTGGCACGTTGGTCCTTCCTTCCGACAAAGGCTTCTGGGACGATATACGGAACGACGTCAAACGCCTGCTCGATGAACTCAACCACGAAGACGCCAAAGACGCGCTGTCTGCGTACATGGCTGAATATCTGCACCTTCTCCAACGCTGGATTAACAAGTATAGGGTCTTGTACCCTAAGCTCCCTGATCCTCCCCAAGGTGATCCAAACCAAAACTCTTTCCCTTTACCCGAGGAAATTGGAGAGAATCCAGATTGCTTGCGAGCTTGGGTAGACAACTGGGAAAGTTTTGACTTTGACATTCCGGAAAATGGGGCCTGGTCTGTGATAGAGGTCGAGGATATTGACCTGGGTGATCCGCAAGAAATCTTCGCCGCCACCCTAAAATCTCACGTCGATTTGACTCCTTTGGACACAGAGATCAGCGGGGAGGCGGGATGGAATGTCATTCAGGAGGGATTGTTTGCAGACGATGTCATGACAGAGGAACAAAAGATAACAGAACAGCGCAGGAAGGAAAGGACAGATTTGTTCGATCCCACAAGAATGAAGAGACGGCGCCAGCGCATCCTAAGATACTTTATAACAAAATACGAGTTTAACAGATCACAGGTTGAACATTTCTTAAACTGGGCAGATGAAATGGAGAAGGGAGAAAAGAAGTTTTTAAGCCTTTGCTAAGTTTTTTTTTTCCTGGAGAGTGGGGTGAGGTATGGTCCATCTCTAAATGTATGCAGTATGATCGGGAAGCTGTGAGGATAGGGCTGGGGACAGCCAATGGGTCATGACCTAATAAAACTGTGTAGCCACGAATGCACAACGAATACTTTCATGGCAGTCTATTAATCAACAGATTGAATCTTTGATAGTCTGTCATCGTAAGTAAAGGCTACCTGTTCGTCCTACATTCAACCCCATAAAGCAAGTCCTAACCAAATCCTCCTTCCCTCCCCGATATTATCAATAGATCATCAACAATTTTGCGCATGCGCGGTCACCGAGCATCACAAGCCACATCTCCAACAATCTTTATTTCCGGTGTCTATGTTTTCATTGTCAGAGGAATATGAGTGACTGATATTATGATCTGTTATATTGGTTTTATTGGCTGATGTATCTTCACTCTCGGAAGCGAGATGTCATGACGCAATAACATCACTATTTACGTTTCCCTGAAACCGGAAGTGAGTTTTGTTGGAGCTGACACTTTAAAAACGATCTACTTTATTTCTTTACGTGTTGTTTTGCCAAAATAGATCCTCACAAATTTGAATTCCGAGGAATGAGTCACTACTCTCGGGTCTCTGACTGAGTAAAATTAACTCTAGACCAGCGCTCTACAGTATTAAAGCTTTTCATATACGTTAGGATCGATGTCACATGATCCCACTGTATTTTATTTTCTGGCACTGACAGCAAGTCTACAACAACATCTAAAAAATTTTGTCATCCCCCCCTCCCCGCCCCATCCCACCCTAAAAAAATCGCTTCAGACCTGGCGTCTCCTGATTTTAAGGTCGCTCGAGGATCGATCGATATGGATATAATGGTTTAGAGTGCTCCCCCTTCTCAACTCCCGAGTAGTTTCTAATGGTCGTGCCATCGAGAAGTAGTCTGTCTTCTCCAAACACTTTTCAAAAGGAAGCCTCGACCTTGGGCCTCTATTTACAGTGGAGAGCGATAGCGGCAAATTTAAGGTATAAACTGGAAGCGAAAATGGAAGCTCTTCCCAGGTAGATACAGTGGAATCTAAATGTTAAATACCTCAGTTACCTCGTTGTCAAGTATGATTTCATATGCACGGAATTATTAGTACTTGCATTTTATCATTGTCTCATTCAAATCGTACGAATAATTATAGATAATAAAATTGCCGTGATGCTAGCGTCCCTGTGGTGTAGTGGTAGCAAGCGCATCTTGCAAGCTGATGACCTTGGGTTCGACTCTCGCTGGGGACAGAAAATTTTCTAATATTAGGTGTTTGCGGCTTTTCTTCTCAAAGCTGAACTTTCACGATGTTTCTGAAAAATCGCTCGTGGGACACTTTCAAATACTATCGGATTCATATTATGCATTATACCTAGTCTCAATAAGTATACCTTATATCCATCCATAAAGCACGGTCAGACAAGTTCACCGAAAACATCAATTCAGATCAATTTCAGTTTACTAAGATCAAGTTTAGGTCAATTCTAGGAAAACTGAGAAGTTTCCAGATCAGACTATAGTTCCTCTTAATTTTAGAAATCGGCACTGGGTTCTGGTTTTCGAGGTAAACGAGAACTGAAATTTAGGTAGAAAATTAAAGTAAAGATCAAACACCCAAAATAGCTGCAGTTATCCAGATCAGTTCAGCTAAAATAACTATTAAGCTCAGATGAACTTCACGTGAACTTAATTTAAGTTCACGAACTGCGTTCATATTATCTTGGTTCTGCCCAACTCTGCCATAAAGCCACAGTCTGCTTATTTCAGAGGTTTGACCATACTTTAACTTCACCTAGTCAAGGTTTCGGCCCTTTCTGGCTACTGTTCTAGGTAAAGACGTCCTCCGTTTTGTTTCGTTTCTTTCTGTTATGACTTTAAGGATTTTAAACCTTTCAGTTTCCGATGAAGAAAATGATGATTAAAATCTAGACCTACTGCGGTGATGCCACAACACGAAAGACACTTGAAGAAATTGGGACAGAAGGCAAATGTCGTCTTCATGCTTTGCATGAAAAGAGGTAAACCAACATTATTTTCAGAGACTGTAAGTGAAGGCTATTCATAACTCCATAGTGGAGTATTAAATGATAACTTCCTATTGATTATTCCCGCAATCGGGACCCCCACTGTTATCTCCATGCTGACTAATTCCAGATATTAATTGATCATTCTATTACTTTACATTATGACGATATTATAAATAAATATCTCAGTGTATGAAGTGCAGGTATGAGAGAAAGAGAGAGAGAGAGAGAGAGAGAGAGAGAGAGAGAGAGAG
>JAWQUT010000214.1:626794-637202 GCA_033807755.1 Ellobium chinense
TTTTTTTTTTTTCTATCAACCCTTAACTTTTTTATTTCTCTAAATCCCGTTTCTCGTCCTTTCCTTGGGAGCTTCTGATCCTCGTCTCTCGACCCCCCCCCCCNCCCTCCCCACCACACAGCGGGATCGCAGAAACGCTATTCCAACCACACACCTTCACCCTTAGTGATCTCTTCGAGGACCTCTTGAACGTCTCCACCCCTCCGCCATCCTACTTCCCCCTCCACCCTGAAAATACTATCAAGAACTCCACTCTCTTTAGTATCCTTGGCCAGACCTTAGATAATAATGCATTTAATTTGCAGCACTAATTTGGCGGCGATTATTTACCATTTACTTGTTCGATACCGACCTTGTATGTTTTCCTTTCGTTAGAAGAAACTTTCTTCCTCAGAGTAAGATTTCCACAGACAAACATGATGCAGATGTTTTGTCTTCAGTGTTAAAAGCCTAAAGTTAAATTAATGTCGTTAGTGAAAATATTGATGTAAAAATGCCCCTAGTCCTACACGTCGTATAATAATCGTCCATGTTAAAAAACAGTCCAGTATTGTCCAAGTATCGATACCTCTGCCTCAAATGAAATGTGCTGCAAATTAATCGTTTTCTTTAAACGGTGCCGCAATTTAATATACCTGGCCTGAGGACCCCTGACCCTCGCATACTCCATTACCATTGGTCATTCCTGACATGTGTTGGTGACATTCCCCTTCCCACCTCCCTTCAAATTTGATTCAGAGTTTAATAACCTCAATCCTCAAAATCTTCTGCATTTGGAAATTGAATACACAACACACATTTACACAGCAAATTTCGAACATCTAGGTGCTACTGTATTGTCACAACTAGAAAGTTACAAACACATTGTCATGTGTAACAATAGGATTCCAGATTCGTCATATTTGCCCGTAAGGCAATATTATTTTCTTAACAGGCACTTTTCATTTTCTGTTTTTTAATTCACCTCGTCAAAACTATGCCTCTTAAGACCTAAGTTGTTGCGCAGGAATTATAATAGATTTCATTCTGGAACCATTCAACTCTTCAAGCTCTCGGACTTCGAATTTGATCCAGTATGTTGAGCTTTAAAACATGGAGTAAAGGAAGATGGTAAGGAGCCAACATATTGGCTGTGGAAGATCCCTGATAGGTAGCCACTACATTTTTACATTTTTTTTTTTACACTGGCACTTTTACTTTATTATCTATAACATGAACTGCTGTAAAAAAAAATATGTATTATTTCTGGTCTCTCTTTTTATGGCATAAGCATTGCCCCATAGTCAGCTGATTGGATGTAAGTGCTAGATTATCTCGTTCATCGCCCTCCCCTCCCCCCACACCACAAAAAAAAAAAAATTACCCTCGCTACAGCCCTGCCCCAAGACCAATTAGATTTTGAGAACTTTGACGATGAATCAGGTTACCAACTATTTTAGGCCTTTTCACACAGTAAACAGGGTAACTTGCCCACCAAGGAACAACCACACCACACATTTTATACTTGAGTGGCAAGGCTCAGCCTATCTGGAATCTGTAAAATTATTTGCATCTAGATCTTTTCGAATCTTTGAAATTCAAATCCCACCTCCTTTCCCCCACCCTATGGTCACTTTCCTCAGTTTATAGGGACTATTTAAAATGTTATACCCTAATCTCAGGTACTATTGTCATCTTCAAACTCCGAGAAATACCAGCCTTGGGCTCATGCAGTTGAGTAAAGTACTGAAAATAACATAATTTTCCGGCTGTGCTTAAGAATATATGTTGGAAGTGCGGGATCTATCTCTTCGTGAATATTGGTGCAGAAACATGAATTGTTTAGAGCACAGGACAGTCGCTACGGAGCTTGTCTTATAGTGCTGTAATCGCCAGTTCTGCTGTCCAGGTCAATGAAATAAGCGTTAACAGACGTGGGAAATTAGCCGGATGCTAGAGGTTACAGTTCCAGCCACCTGGCTCCTTCTTGTCCACAACTAATGAAGGAATGACCGCAAGTGGATCAAGCATAATCTGAATGTTTAGAGTATGGACTATTCTTAAGAAGTTTATATTCCTATACCAAAGTTTACATTGATATATGGAGTCTAAATTAAGTAAAATGCATAGAATATTACTCCACCCTTGAGCCATTGTTGTCGACTTAAATATTGGAAACAACTTCGCGATTACTCGGATCGTTTCATCATATATATTATATAGTATAGGGTTGAACTAGAAACATATTTTTCTTAGCTTTAAAAGACGTGGTGAAAAGGCTACCTGGTTAAAGTTTGAAAACAATATGTACAATAGGAGGTAAGACATTAAATTAGGATACTTGAGGCACTGTGTAAATTCTTCAGCCATGATGAGGACAAAGTACATTTTGAGACATCATCATTTGTCGCACCGCAGCAGGAAGTTCGTGTGTGACAATGTCCGTAAACATCAACATTATCCCCGACGCACTGGATGTCTTTCGATACATGGAAATGTTTATGGGACTATGTTTTCTCATCTCTTTCATTCTGGACCCCGGATGGAGATTCCTCCGCTGACCTCCCTCAACGATTTCATATTCAAGAACGCAACAAATTATTCCAGCAAAACAGCTCTCGTAAGTCGGCATGGTCATGGTCAATGGCTCAAACAGACAGACAGACAGACAGACAGACAGACAGACAGACAGACAGACAGACAGACAGACAGAGACAGACAGACAGACAGACAGACAGACAGACAGACAGACAGACAGACAGACAGACAAGCATAAATGTTAACCTACAAAAACAAAGGGGCAGACCAGACAGATGGACAGGTTGCAATCATGGGCGGTATGAAACGATTAGATGGATAGAAAATGGATGCAGGATGAATAATAGACGGATATAGATATAAACTGGATTGTTGTGGCTCCGTTGTGTTCCGTTGCTCCTGAGTTAGATTCACACATTAAAAAAGAAACGTTCATATTAACATGTATAATTATATACATGTACTCACATAATTCCGGTTTGGGAAAAGAGGGATCCTCTGCAATTTTTTTTTTTTATTGACACGAAGACATCTCATTCCTCATTGATCTCACACATGTATTCATCTGTCTTGAGAATAATAAATTTAAGACTCTGGACGAGATGTCACCACACTTTACAATCTGCTAGGCTACGCTAACACGGAATCTGTAAGTTATTCTGAGGGGGAGGCTAAATAATATTTCCATCTGGTTTACGTTAAGATTCCGAGAGCCTATTTCAATTTGTCTCTTTTACCCAATATATTATATTCTCTACGGTATTTCTTTACAAAAAGTATTTCGACAATCATTAAGCCTTCTTTAATCATTTGCAATAATCACGGAACTTACAGAAAATATTGTTTTCATTGTTTTCAGTGAAAGTTTCAAGCTCTGGGCGGGAGAATAAGAAAATGTATACGAGCGTACTGGTTTTCCTAGCGACAAATGCTCCACACAAAACAACATTCACAACAACGTGAATGCTCCAGACTTCAGATTTACTCTACAAAATCAGGAAAATCAACATTAATCTGCGGTCATGTTCACGGGTTAAGGGCCCATTTTGCATGTTCTTCCCAAAATCATCTTTTACTTGAATTACTAACGACCCTGTTAATGTCAAAATATTATTGTCAAAATAATAGTGTAGAAACTTTAGTGTTTTCATGTTGAACAATGATGATCCCTCCAATTTCAGTTTCAATATTCTTTGTTCCATTGAGTCAACCAGCTAGCTTGCTTACGGTTTGCTACATGAGCTTCAATGACTTAAAGGCTAAAAACACGATGCGACACTCACCGAAACTTTGTTCAAAATAGTAAACTGAATTAAGGTAAAGAGATTAAAAAGGGTGAAATGTCTCAGTACCGACATGCAAACACAGGGGCATCCTACTCACTGCATAAACCTCAGTTTTTTAGATTTGTTTTCCCAACTCAGAAATAGTGTAGGCTCAGATTGTTTGGTCTGTTCAAATGACAGTTATTACTATTATTATTATTATTTGTGTTTTATTATTTTTATTACGTAGCACAAATGACCCTAAACATGTTCCTATATCATCTATCTAAGATTATGAATGATAACTGCCTTCTGTCACCAACTTCTGGCAAAATTGGTCCTATTTATTACAGGTGGATGGAGTAACAGGGGCATCTGTGCGGTTTGACCAGTTGCAGGAGGAGATAAGCCATGTCGCACAAAACCTCCACCATCTTGGATTACGTCATGATGATGTTGTTACTATTTTTGGCTCAAACCGGATGGAGTTTGTTCACATTCTCTGTGCATGCGCCGAGCTTGGGGTTAGAGTCTCATTGGCTAACTCTCAGTTATTGTTAGGTGATATATCATTTTCATTCCTACAGAAGCATTTGCCAAGGCCTTGTTACTGATGTTGTTGCTCTTGTTGCTGCTGCTGTGGTTGGAGTCAGTTGTTGTATAACAGTGGTGGTGATGGTGGTGGGGAGGATAATGATGATGTCTGTGGCTGTTAGTGATGGTGAAGGTGATGGTCATGGTCATAATGTGGATCTTAGAAGTATTTGCATGGGTGGTGACTGTGACAGTGATATAATAATAATAATAATAAAGAGAATTTTTATAGCGCCGCACACCCGAAAAGCTCGAGGCGCTTTACATCGCATACATTTCTTTTAAACACCAGCCATATTACACGCACAATCATACACACTCGCACATACTTATTTCATAAGATAGACATACATTTCAAAGATGTTCTTGATACAGCAAGCATTCCAAGTGCGGACTGCAGTAGCTACTCTGCCAGGAGTGTTTTCTTATTTATTTCTACTTCTGTAGAATTCACCGAATTCTTGTACCAAAACTGATCTAACTCAAAAATTTATCTATTTGGCTCCCCGATATCCGTCATTCAGATGAGCTGGTCACTCAAGTCCGCCTGTCCCAAACGAAGCTGCTCTTTAGTACCCCTGAGTGTGCTCACATCGCTGTAACCGCTTCCAGAGTGGGTCAGTGCTTGGTGAGTCTCTCTTTGGTATCTCTATTTCTTAATTTCCTCAGATGCGCCTTCACTAAATTTGCCTTCCTTTAGGCAACTATTCCATTAATTGGTTGATTAATAATGTTAATGATGCCCTTTTCAATGTTACTCTCTCGCCAAAGTCCAAGTATCATCCTAATACGACTAAAAGAACCTTAGGCCGTGGGATGTAAAAAAAAAAAGTACATAACTAAGGATAATACAACTCCTGCTGACCATTGACAAGTAAGGGGAACCCCTCATCCTATGCCATACATGAAAAGGTCAGTCTGAATATGAGACATCCTGAGCTAGCTAAGTCCTCCTTCACATAAGAAGACAACACAGACAAAGTCATTACTACTTTATAATATTGACAATTATAAGCCTCACTTTCTTTCGGTGTAGCCTCCAGTTGTCATAGGAGAAGTCAATGGCTGTCTACCCTTCTCTCAACTAAAGAAGCCTCCTGAGCGATCTGTAGCGTATAAAGCGGAAGTGAGGTCGACAGATGTGGCGCTTCTTCCTTTTTCCAGTGGAACTACTGGCCTACCGAAAGGTGTCAAACTGACCCACGGTAACTTGTGTGCAGAACTGCTGGCTCTGAGGTAGGGAGTTCATCCTCTGCACAGGCTGGGATGATGGTCAATATACAATCCGCGGTCATCTACAGCTCATGAACTGTGTTCTTGTGAATCATCAGTTAACTCAGAATCTTGCAAGAGGAGGGCGCTTTGGTTTAGGGGATGGGTCATGAAGGCTTGTCTATTCATTCTTCTTTAGAATGAGAAGAAGCGAGAAGCCATGATATCGCATAAAAAGCATTTTGGATGGAATGGTTGGTATTAAGTCATGGACTTCAATACAAAATAGAGAAACAAAGAAATTGGGTTTTTATTTTACACGAGAAGACAAGTTTGTGGTATTTTGTGCATTTTTACTAGTGAGAACGCTTTTCATCCGAGTCATTACCTGTACAGTGAAATGATTATAATGAGAAGTCAAGAAGGCTAAATCAAGACCAAATACATGTATGGAAATAGGCAAAACAGTGGTTTAAACGATTAAGCGAGAATGCCACTGAAATGGGATTATCGAATCAAATGTACAGTCTTCGATTTTTTTTTACCACAGTCACCCATCCTGCCTACCAATGACATCATCCCATGATGTTTCCATCTGCGCGCTTCCCATGGTTCATATCGCTGGTCTGGTCATTGGCACTCTCAACCCCCTGGCGCAAGGGGCCACAACCGTTGTTCTGCCCAGATTCAACCTCGACACTTTTCTTTGTGCTTTGCAGGACTACAAGGTTCCACAGATGTTTTGGTTATTGCTTTCATTATTGTTGCCTGTCCAACAGAGGATTGCGTTTTTGCACACGACACTGCACCTATCTCTACTTGAACGAGGAAGTCCGGCAAATTTCGTAGGCAACATCCCGGGGCCAGTACTTGCTATAGGGTTAATAGCGTGGTAAGAGTAGGGTTAAGGAAGAAAAAAGCAGCACTGGAACAGTTCCTAGACGTGATCTTTGTCTAAGAACTCTCTCACGGATACTTTCCCTTTTCCAGTCCTGCCCGTAAAGCCTAACCCAACCACAAGGTGGAAGAGCGTGGTAAGAGTAGGGTTAAGGAAGCAAAAGCAACACTGGAACAGTTCCTAGACGTGCTCTTTGTCTAAGAACTCTCTCACGGATACTTTCCCTTTTCCAGTCCTGCCCGTACAGCCTAAACCAACCACTAGGTGGAAGAGTATTGAAATATAACACATGAATGACGTTCAACAGTCAGTTGTGAGAGGTGCCAGTTTCGGGTAGAGTAAACGCGTAAATTTTCTATCGTTACGATTTCTGACCATTCATGATTTAAATACAGTATTCTGAGAGTCTCCCAAGGGCCTATGCTGATGGTTAAGGGCAGGGATCCAACCCGGATGTCCAGCCTAATTCGTAACAAAGGGAAGAAGCTGACACCTCCCCCTCCCCACGAATTTACGCCCGTGACATGTGCAAATGCAATCCTCTGTTGTCGATGTCTTGAAAAAAAATGGCATAGCAAAGAAGCACTTGGTGTGGTAAGGGCAAGGAGAATAAAGATTATTGAGAGAGACATCCTTACAGCAGTTGAATTCATTTAAAAACGAGGGCATGAAAAATACTGAGATTATGCAGAGAGAGCGGTTAACCAGCCCAGTTTGTTTTTGACTTGAGTGTAAATTTTCTGGAAACTACTGCGATTAAAAATGACGTGACACTTAGGGGACTGCGACTAAGTGTAACTGACTGTACATGCGGACATATTGCAGTTATGTTTTCGACCTCGTGATCATCTGTCTATCACAGTCATCAGGCTACCAGGCATCAACTCTGGATTGTCTAATACGAAATATCGTTACACAAGTTTTTACATTATGGCGGCCACTTGCCCCTGAAAATCCACGTCGCATATGGAAACTCTCGAATCTCAGGGTCAAAACAAAGAAAAAATAAAAAAAAAACGTCAATCCGAGCGGAAAAAAAATAATCAGATAATCAGTTGCGTTTCCTTTTTGGGAAAAACGAAGACATAAAACAAAAGTCTGCCCTGAAATGATAAAGAAGTAACTCGGGAAAATCCTGTTTATTTATGATAGTTTAGTATCCACTGGAGGGAATGATCTTAGTCTCTATCGGGCCACCCTGGACAGGAACTGCTTACTTATTACTTATACCTGTGCTGTTTCAATCTGTAGGGAACATTTGCCCTGATTGCCCCACCAGTGATGACACTCCTTGCAAAGGACCCCGCGGCCTTGACCTATAACCTTAGCAGCCTCACCACGCTCTTTTCCGGCGCCGCGGCCTTGGATAAGACGCTGACGAAGACTGTCTCAGACAGACTGAATTTGGACTGCATCAGACAAGGTTATGGCATGACCGAGACAAGCCCAGCCACCCACATTGCTCCCAAAGAAGGATGGAAACTGGGGTCAGTGGGAGTACCGATGCCAAACACAGACTCCAAGGTATGCAACTGTCTAGTTTACTGGTTAGAACACTATTTGAGAACTTGCGCATTAACAATGGTATCTCTAACAATTGAAAGAAATACATAATTGCTGCATGCTTAGCACCACTAAGGCGCATTCAATACTGATGCGCTATTGTAATTCTTACGATGATGAGAGATCCCGTCGTTAACACCCGGACCCTTAGTTATCAATTATAACTATAGACATACTCCCAACTGAAATCAGCACTGAAGTAATTCAACGCAGCAACGCAGCACTTTGGGTCTGAATTACGGTTTGCATTGTCCATAAATGTCCATTTTGATCATTTGAAATTTTAACCAGAGAAACGAAAGTCAAAACTTGGAATCTTAATGACTACTTATAAACGTATAAAATCCAATTCACTCTAGTCATAATGTATATAATTTAGTTGCTTGTCTTTTTCATGACATTAGACTTCCTTAGGCAAGCCATTCTGCTTAGAGCGTATCTACATGTATTTATTGTCATGAATTATGTGGTCCAACCCCTTAGAGTGTATGGAAATATGGGGCCGAGATACTTGTTTGAGGGGTGAGGTGATAGTGTCCTTCCCTGAGAACCTTCTGGGCTACGTTTGTTTGGTTCCTGCAATTTGACGAAATAGGAAGCCACATCCTTCCTTAGCAAAGGAATTAGCATTCTCTAGACAAGCCAAGACGGCTGTGACTAATGCGGAAGAGACAGGAAACAATGCACTGACTTGTGAGTAGTGTTTGCTAAACCTATATCTTTGTCTCATTCATTAGCATATAGATCACCGTTGCTTCTTGCCACATCCTCCTCTGATACAAGGCTGTTTGTAAGATGTTCAACTGACAAATTTGAAACTGTAGATTGTTACCGCAATGTTGCAGAGCATTTTCTTCCGGTTTTGTATAAAATGCAACACATTTCTGTGCACCCTTCCTCATAGTGACTGGCGTGCACCAATCAAAAGTGTAACCTTTACTAAGGAATACCCACAGAATACAAGGAAGAGGTATGGCATCCCAACTCGTCAAATGGCAGTGTCCTAACATACGCAGCCCTATTTTCTGTAGAATGTTGGAATTAAGCGGATTGCGCTTAATTATCAGTCGGACTAAATTGTTTATTTCTTGTAGGTGGTTTGCAGCGAAACGGGAAAAGAACTGAGCGTCAACGAAGAAGGAGAAATCTGGATACGTGGCCCCCAAGTCATGCTTGGTTACCTTGACAACGAGGATGCCACAAGAGACGCGTTTTCTGAGGATGGTTGGTTGAGAACAGGTTAGGGACTCCAGAAAGATATCGTTCAGATATAGATATAATAATCCATCCACAGTAGATAATTGACCTCTTAACAGTGACAGAATATATAGCATATATGTATCAGATAACATCATCATACAAGGTGTGATCCAAAAGTTTCTAGACTGTGTCAGTAATAGTCCGAGGCTGTTCTTTAATCTTCATCTATCAGCTCCAAAGTAGGGATAAATGTTGTGTCCCATATTTTTCGTAGCGTTACTTCAATGGCGGGTGTAGCATGGGCCAAATGTTCCCGGACCCAAAACCTCGCGCGTCAAAAGGGCCCGTGAAGGAGGGAGAAAGAAGTGGATGAAAGGATCGAACGAAAGGAACGCAGGGGAGGGGGAGATAGGGGGAAGAAGAGGAGTGAAGAGGGGTGAAAATTATTTTTTGTCTTAAATCTCTTGCCGTGGCAGATTTTGACCCGAACAATCCCGTCGGCGTCCTTGGCAAAGTTTTACCACGGGGTCTCAATAATTATGGGTATAAATCAAGTGTAGATAGTTTCCCGAAAGTTATTGATGTTCTCTGTTCCTCTCTTTCTCTCTCTTTCCTGTTCGCCTTTCTTCCTGTCTCTCTCCCTACTTCAAACCTACTCTTGGTTAGCATACATGATCCAGCCCAGGCCTCTACAAACCTGCGCACTGTGCAATCCAGGCTCTCACAAGTTGCAGCTCTAAATATCTGGATGACGATGCCTTCAGATACATAGCACTTAAGGCCAGCTTATCCTATATGATTCCATTCAATGCTTGACTTGTCTCTGGATAACAAGTATTTTGAGGTCTTTCATCTCTCCGCAAGGTCCTTAAACAGTAGCGGCTAAGCAAAGGAAACAGTGAACCTGCGCTAAGAACTATAGTGAATCAACAGGAGTAGATAGTGGTTTTCTTACATGCTTCTCTTAGGAAGCTTAAATTAGTTTCACGATGAACTTTGTTTTGCAAAAAAAACCGAATCTCTGTTCCGTGTCTTGTTAGATCGTGTAAGGGACACAACTTTGTATCCTCAAATAGTCCCATACATGTATATTCGTGTTGCCTCCCTTGTTTGACCCCCATCACGCATTATTGCCCGTTGTTTTCTATCCTCCCCCCCC
>JAWQUT010000214.1:652049-667424 GCA_033807755.1 Ellobium chinense
CCCCCCAAGTTTTCGCACACTAGTTGACGGAAAGAAAGAGTGTTCCGTGTGCATATTCAACCCTCTTTTGCATGTCTGGTATACTTGTCTGGTTTGTCTTGTCTGGTATGCCCCAAATTCAATGACAAGTGTGCATTGTTGGGGTTTACCAGGATGTTTAATGAAGGCTCAACAGTAAACGAATAAAAAACAAAACAAAACAAAACTGACCCATTTTCGACATGTGTCATTCTTCAACTCCACCCCTCCCCGCCTCAGTCACAAAATACTTGTCAGTGTCATGTCAAGGTTGTTGTCTAGGATGATCAATCAAAAGAACACGAACGATGAACAGTTTTCACCTTGTTGTAGGGTGTGTCGTTCACACGTTGGTTTACCTCCCCTGTACATGTCCGGCTGCTCTTAATGAAGGACAACCAACCATGCATGTTGAAGCATGTAAACACACCAACGTATCACTATCAGAGCGGATCCCAAGTCATGTGACAGAACTGGAATTACCTCTTTAGGCCTACAAATATTTTGCCTTGCTCTTTACCGCCCATATAGCACTGGCCAGCGAGTTATATCCCTAGTTTCTCTGTGCTGACGTGCAGCTATACTGTGAGGCGTACGGGGTTGATGTCCGCCACTCATCCAACCGACGCCTCTCCTCCCCCTTCCCTCCTCCCTGACCCCCATGGAAAGAATCTGTTGTTGCAGCAGCTCTTAAAGTGTGCACAAAAAGTGAAGGCTTTCAGTTATCTTAAAAATTCTTGTTCTTCAAGCAAACACAGATTACATCAGTATGGGAACAAGAGGCCTAACTGGATACTCAACTGCCTACTACTGGGGCCACTAGTTCCCTCTTCGAAAACTTGGCACATTTGTTATTTTACTATACCCTCTCTCTCTCTATGAATGAATAAACATGTATTCTATACTGCCCGTCATTGAAAACGCATCAGTCATTCCATCAAGGATTGCATACACCACAGAACAGAAACTATATAAAAAACGTTATTTCTTAGTTTTGTATTTCATTTTGATACGTTTATCATTAAAATTTTGAAAACTGGAGAAGCCTGTGACATTTCAGACTGAGTTATCGAACTTGGGGGTCAGAACTGAAATTCACAAGATAAGGTCAAGAAATGAAAAGTCATTAATATCGGGTGTGGCCACCACGAGAAGCAATGCAAGCTCGGCATCTTGATCTCATACTGTTGCACAGTGTCTGGAAATATTGTTGTAGAATAGCATTCCACTCTTCTATCAAAGCACGTTCCAGATCTGCCAGGTTGTTGATGATGCGTCTGCGACGCCGCCTGTTCAGTTCATCCCAAGCATGTTCGATGGGGTTCATATCAGGGGAGCTGGAGGGCCAGTTCATGGTTTGAAAAGGCTGTTGAGCAAGGAACTGCCTTGTGATGTTGGCCGTGTGTGGTCTCGCGTTGTCTCGCTGGAATTCCATGAGATCTTGATAATTCTGGAACATCGGAACCGCAATTTGGTCTTAGTACCTGATTTATGTAAACTTGCGCTGATACATTAGCCCTTCACACATGAAGGGGAGACCTGTGGCGGTATGAGAAGCCGCCCCAGACATGAACACTTCCTCCCCCAAATCTGTCGTGCTGCACAATACAAACTTCGGCATACCGCTCTCCAGGACGGCGCCAGACATGTCGTCTTCTGTCCGCAAAGTACAGATTAAAGCGACTTTCGTCCGAAAACAGTGTTGACTGCCACTCAGCTCTTCTTCGTCGAACATTCACCTGAGCCCATGCCAGCCTATTCCTCATCTGCTGCCTGGTAATGATGTGACCTATGACAGGACGCCTGTTGAATATGCCGGCTGCGCGCAATCTGCGCTGGACAGTTGAAGTGCTGATCCTGTTCCCACGGATACCAGAAGTCTGTGCTGCTGTCGCCGCTGCCGTCTGGAACCGATTTCTCAAGTGATTGAGCCGAATTTCACGGTCTTGGGCACGTGCCGTAACTCGCTGTCGACCAGGTCGGGGCCGATCACTAGTGTTTCCTGTGGTCCGGTATCGTTCATTCAGTCTGACAATGGTCGACTGGTGGCAGTTTAGGCGCTGTGCAATGTCTCTGGTCGACATTCCACCTTCAATCATTCCAATTGCCTGCCACCGCTCGTGTAACGATAATTGGGGCATGGCGAAACCGTTGCTAAGAATACAGGCGTGGAAAACTTACACTGTCTTTTCATTCACAACAGGTCTGTGCATGAATGAGCGAAATTTTAAACCTCTCAGCCTTTTTATAAGGCTGGAAATGAGTAAAATGCTCTTTGCACGTGCCACACGCTAAATGAGAAGACAAGAGTTCAATGACTTAAACAATTGTGTAAAACAAACAATAACAATCAGGCAAACGTCAATGAGTACAAATCACGGATCTGCAAACACATTTTATGCCAAATATCTATATAGACTGATGCGTTTTCATTGACGGGCAGATAGTCTTCAGGCAACAGTCTTCAGCGCCAGCGGTGTTTTTTCTTGCAATGTCTAGTTAAGCCCATTACTTGTTTTCAAGGACAAATTCATTTTTAAAGCCCACGACTTGCTTTTCGAAACAAATATAGAAGTATCTAAATATTAGACAACCTTTTACTCCATCTCTCCATATATAGACACGTAAGAGACACGTAAAAAACACATCAGTTGCAAATTTAATCAAATTCCATGCATTTATTTTTTCAAATTTCATGTTATTCGTATGAATAAATCCATTTCTATTCACAGGAGATGTCATATTACATAGACTAGCATGTTCACATATTTAACAAGGTCTTCCCTCCTTTTAACAAAAATGCCAAATTCAGGTCAGACTACTGCGTAGACATTTTGTTTAAAATATTTCCATCAATTCTCGGACATATTGACAGATGACATAAGTGTACATTGCTTTTCTAGCGTCTCGCAACAGAAAGGCTCAACACTAATGACTGATTAGAAAGATAAATTGGCTAGCACAGGTTGCCCAGTTACAAACAGATTCACCAATTACGTCACATACAAATTACAACAATGGAATCGGTACAACCATTTAAAATATATACAAAGTTTTTATCCTTGTCAGGGAACAGCTGGCCTAAATCCCTTAAGTCCATCTGGCCGGAAGTTGACTTTGACATTGTATGACAAACATTTTCGACATCCAAGAAAATCACCAAAAGTGTTTTAGTGAGAGATAAAAAGTTGTTTTTTTTCATATAAGCTTACAACCCTTAAGTGATTTTCATGTACACCAATAAAGGTTTGATAAAAAAAATGTGAGAGTGAAAAGAGGGCGCAGATGCTTATCAGCGACTAAGCGGAGAGACCATTTGCGTTACTTGAAACACCCTTGTATTTTTCAGTTGAAAACGAAATGATCAGTATGGAGAGGTACTACGTTTTCATAATCACAATATGCAAATGTAATACATGTATACAATTATAGCCCAAGTCGGGAGTGCAGCCTTTATTTCAAAAAAATATTTATTCATTTATATTCATCAGCTGAATAAATGAAAGTGTTGGCAACTTTTGTGGGCAAGAGCTGCAGAGAAAGAAATGAAACATCGAACTAAGACAAGTTACAAAAAAAAATGCCAGGTTCTAGATTGAATCCTTTAGCATTAATCGTTTTGGTACCGTTAATTAGGAGCGCAGAAGACAGGTTTTCTCAGTACTAGTTGCGTTAATGAAAATCGTTCAGAATGGCCAAGTAAGGATGCCAAGTTGCATCTCAGATGAATCTGAACGGGTTTCAGGAACACAAGATAGTGTAGCATAAAGAGTGTACATTTAACAGCTGGGGAATCCAACTTTATCGTAACAGTCTGCAAATTATTAAAACTGTTTCGAGCGGAAAGGATTCGACAACTAACTGCACAAACCCTAAACACTCCAGCCTTACTAAAACAGTAGCAAAGACAGAGCATTTAGACTTGGCTGAAGTCAGGCGCCTTAACTCCTCTCCACTTGAGGCAGCCAATTCAAGTTAGAACTGGATCTATGCCTATATATCTAATTTACTTCAGCTTTACTAACCAAAAATGGCATGCTACAATAGTGATATTCTTGACTCGTAGACATAGCACCAATATAAATGTGAAGGACCAATAGAAATGTGAAGGTGAATTTAGAACCATGAAAACTGGCGTTATCATTAACAAACTAAAGTCATGACTAATCCAAATGTCTATTAATCATTGAAACGTGTATTTAACTGGCTTTTTTTTTTTGTAAAAGTACTTGGAAGAAATTTCATCATTCAACACCAGATTTAAAATATGTACTTCTGTCGACCACAGTCCTTCCACTATTGACATCAGATGGTCAGTGCCAGTGTTGGTATCCATGAAAATCCACCCAAAATTCGATGTAGAAATTAACGTTGAGGGGATGATGTCTCGGCATGCGAGACCGATATGAATATTGGGTGATCTTCATGGACACCAGCAAAGTTACTGACCATCAGATGCATTGGTGGGAGCTATCACATGGGGGCATTGAAATCATAACCACAAAGGTACTCTTGAACTCAGGTTTCATAAGCAAATAAGGGTTCAATGAAGTAAATTCAATGTGGGCAGCACAACTGTTTGCCTCACTAACTAGCATGCAGAAATAAACCAGTCACTTTCTCCCGCTAATCTTGAAACATCAGTGGATTATTACTGAAGTCAACATGAAGAGTATTACTAACTTTAGATGAGACTTCCATCTAACAAGTCAGTGATGTCTCATTGGTAGTAGATGAAAGTGAATGGCACGCATGCATACATTCAATACTTGCATTTGTATAGAAGTTCTTTAAGACACGGTCATATCGTCATGCATATGGTTATATCGTCATACATTCTATGCAACTTTGTATCCTAAGAGCTGAGCCCTAATAACAAAATATACGGACTTATAGAGTGTCATACAATCAACTCTGCAAATTGATTTCATCTAGATTTAATCTAATCCGTGAGATAAGGTAGCAAATGGTAAAACTATAGATGATACAAATGGGAAAATATGTCTACAGAAGATTTTAAAATTGTTGCTGCTTGTTTCTGTATTCCTGTTTCTCGTGCGCTCACGTCATTTGACAATAAAAACTAGAATGATGATCTTGAAAAATCACCCAAATTCAGTGAGCTGATTAGGGGGTGGGATATGCACAATAAGCATGAATTTGGCGCAATTTTCATGATCACCATTGAAGTTATTGCCGTCAAATGTTGCCGTGAGACTACGACCAACAGGAACACAGCGACTGGGAACAATGTACACAAAAGACCCGTCCACAATATGGCGTGTAAGCACACATTTACAAATGACGTGACGGATCACTTAACTAATAATTCATTTGGCCGATAAATAATTCAGTAAGATATAATTAACCAGTGACGATAAAAAATAACCAATTGAACACTAGATAATGAAATAACTGAAGGAGACAATCTTGAAAGATGCAATGTGCCACATGCCCACTCATATTTTTTTCAGACAAGATTTTTTCAAAGTAAGAGAAATGCGTTTTATAGCATTATTCCATCCGTCCTCATTCCCCATGTTCTCACACTGACAATGAAAGACAATGTTCAAGAAAGCCCTTCAGGAAAATAAGATTTACCATATTCTTTCTGAATGTCTTTCTTGGACAAGCTTTATGAAGATTTTATCATTGGTGAGAATATGGCGGAGATGTGACTTTAGACAGATCAGCTATAGATATTTTGGGAGCTTTCACAGTACAATTAATGAAGTGTTGCATTGCAGTCTACAGAAACAATGAACACTGAAGAAATCAATAGAATAAAATCTTAAAATGTCACCCCATTGAAATTCATGAAGCGGAGCATCAGTCTACAAAATGAATGAACATATGAAGGAATCAGTTAAAACAACACAAGAGCTTAAGTGCCAAAGAGTAGTTCCTTAAATGTTGACCAGTTAAGGTGTGATCTTGGATAGGGATACATTTACAACGTCTGATGACAGCATTAGGAATAGTAATCCGATGAGAAGACTTTTTTTTTTTTAAGACTTCAATTCCTGACGCGATTATCAGATGTTGTAAATATCTTTCATCCATGAACAGACCTTACCCGGTAAACACCTAAAGTACTACTATTCTGCATGTAAACACTTTTATAACTGGATCTTTCATAAAGTATAAAACATTTATACAGCTGGATATACACAACCTTGCGGTTGTAGCCGTGTAGCAAATGACGTATTACAGTTACACTGGACAAGAGAACATGGCGTTACAATCAAAACGATATTTTAAATCAAAACGATATTTTAAAAGGAAGCTAAAAGCTTATCTGCCTACGTTTCCTCCAAAACAGTTTCCATACCATACCCTGATATTTTCATTCTAAGGATTATGGTGAAAGTAAATTACCTGTGGAGACATTAATATGGAATACAGATGGATAAGGATAATATGCTTAATGTTACTGTACATGCATGCCCCGAATGTGTCCCATTTCAGGACATAATTGGGTCACCCGATCCCACACAGAAAAGTAACAACTTCTAATGCTTATGCCTGAGACTGAAACTTGCGACTTTCCTGTGTGGCGAAACTGGATCAACTCGGTATTCAAATATGACATGTTGAATTTAGACTGATCCTCACTTATAAATAAAGGTAAGATTTTCATATGAACTAATAAATATTGATTGCTACTGTGGGGCCTTGAAGCAAAGTCTATAGCAACCGCTAATAAATATCACAATCTTAATGTTATTAAGTCAACTATAAAAATATAAACTGCATTTTTTCATATATTACTCAGTGTATTGAATGTATAACAGAGCAATATATAAATAGATATATATATATAGATAAATGCGCGCTGTACTTGAATGTTCTCAAAAATTTATCTACTCCAACGTTTTCCGAACATCGATGAAATTGCAGATTTAAACACAATAACTGAGCAAATTTATGCGTTTTCAAAAAGATAGTTACTTTGTTTGAAAGCACAAGAAAGTCTGTTGCGACCATTGAGCCCTGGACTTTGACCAAGGAAAATAATGCAATTATTGTTTCAGCAAATTCAAAACAACAACTGGTGATTATACGATACTATACAAAGAAATATTAGTTTTTAAAAATATAACAGAAAGACTAAATCTCCGTGCAACTCAGCACTGACAAAGATGGTGGCATGTCAGAATTCATGGAGTTAGGCCGTTTTGTAATGAAATATAAAGGCGTTACATGAACTCAGTCCGTTAGCCCCATTAAAGTTTGATGCCAAAGTCTCTGAGTGGGAACTAGTAAGGATTAAACGGCAGTTCGGTTCACTGAAATCAATATAAAACAGCAGTAGAAAATGCCTGAAGTCCTGTAAACAAGCCGATTATTCACATGCCTGATTGCCTCTTCCTAGTGTATTGTTTTGACAATTTGCATTTCTGTGTCGCAAGTGTTTACCGTGACCCGTGACCGTCCTCCTATACATCCTGTTTGTTGAGTGGAGACCAAACTTCTGCGCAACCCACACACTCTTTCATTCGCTTACATCTCGTGCCATAACTCTGCCTAAACATAATAAATAATCAAGTTCAAGGGATTTTCCTGTTTCCGGTCCTCTCAGGGAGGGTCGCACTTTCTGTTGCAGGAGTATTTTTGGTGGTTCTTTGGGTGTTTTTTTCCAGGTTGTAGCTACCTAGAGTGTTTGTTTAGCATACTAGCTGCCTTGTGTGAGCTTTGTGCTCCTGTTGCGGTGAGACCAGTCCTTTTTTCCTGGCCTGTTGTTAGTTTTTCGCATTTGTTTACTTCGGTACGCTTACAGGTAGGTAGGTGTGTAGTTATTCCTTCTTAGTGAGTCTGATCATGTCTGACTCATCGCCTCTCGTCAAGCCGGTCTTTATCAAACATTCGGATCTAGTCGACTCGTCATCAAGGTACTCAGTGGCCGAAATTTGTGTGGCAGCGGAAAGGGCGACAGGTTCTGGTACGATTTTTGGATGCCAGAAAATAGGAGGTGTGTGGCGGCTGTACCCAAAGTCAGAGGCGGTTCGTATTAAATTGGCAGGAACTGGGTTTTGCCTCCGAGGACAGAGAATTATAGCTAGTCCAGTAAATCCTAATAAAGTTTTCGTTGTGGACGGTGTGTCGTGTGACGGTTAGGGCCAGTCGTCTCGTTATTTCCAACATTCCGTTGTCTTTCCAAGACCGTACACTGAAAGAGACAATCGAAGCGCACGGGTATGCACCACTGAGTGAAATCCAATTAGAAAGTGCGAAGGACTCAAACGGTCGATTGACCAATTTCAAAAACTGGAATCGTTACTTATTTATTAAAACTCCGAACTGTCGTACTCCCAAAAGTATCCAACTCGACCGTTTCACGGCATATCTGTTCTATCAGGAAAGAGAGGAGGTAGAATCATCACTTTCCACTGACACGCCGCTGGCGAATCTAGATCAGCCTACTGTTAGTAGTGTTAGCACAGCGAACGCCTCAGTGTGCACGGTGAGCACGTTACAGGCGGAGGTTGTCAACTCGTCTCGACCGGCCGACGCTAACTGTACTTTTGACGTTGTACACGCGAGCGGTGGCGCAAGTGACACAGAGGCGGCGGACTGTGTAGTGGGTACTTCTGTCTCTGAGATAGAGGGTGAGGGGGGGAGCGGATAGGAGTCAGGTGGATGTAGGAGAAGAAAGGATTAAAAATAAGGACAAAGTTGAAACTTCTGCAGAAGGTAAAAGGGAGAAAGAGACAGAATATGAAACTAGACAGGAGTTAGATGGTAGCTTTCTAGAAGGAGAGGTAGATCAGAATATCAGTAGGTCAAATCCCGTCACTGTGTCAACGCCCCTGAGTAGTAGGAGGGGCAATCGGAAAGATAGTGAGAGAGACAATAGGTCTAGACCGAAACAGAGAGCCACGGGGGAAGAGAGTGGAAGAAGCAGATCGAAGAGCGAAAAAAGGGACACAAAAAAAGTAAAACCATCTGGAGGAAAGAGAGAGAACATTAAACCTTATTTAACAGTACCAGCAAGAAAACGCCCTCCATCGGAAAATCACTCGGAATCTCCGCACAAAAGGCAATCCGGTGATACGATTTTAACGGACGAGTAGGGAATACTGTATTTCTATAAGACTGATTCGGATTTTGACACGGACCATCTTAGGACCTTGATTTTAAAACTCGGCCTGTTGGATGAAAAACCCCTCGGCTACACATCACCTGTAATGTCAGAGCATTAAGGTCTATACGAAAAAGGAAAATATTATTCAAATACATTAAAGAAAAAAATACAGACATTGCTTGCCTACAAGAAACCTTCGCTTTAAATGAAGATATAGATGAATGGACTGTACAGTGGGGAGGACCACTCTTTTCATCAGCAGGAACAAATCATAGCAAAGGACTCTGCATTTTAATAAGAAAACAGTATGGCACAGGAGAGTTGATTTATAAAGATGAAAGAGTAATGATCATAAAAATTTAAAAAAAATATCAAGATGAAAGTACATTCTGCGTGGTAAATGTATATGCTCCTGCAAACAATGAAGAAGATAAAAGGCAGTTTTTAACAAATCTTACCAAACTTATGACAGAACATGAAACTAAATTGAAAAACATTATTATAATGGGAGATTTTAACTGTGTGCTAAGCAATGAAACAGATATTATTTCAGGAGATTCACATAATCAGGAAACAATTTTGTTACTACACTGGATTTATGTGACATATGGAGAGTATACCATCCAACTGAGAAAAACTATACCTGGAAAAGAACAAACCCATTCACAGCACGAAGATTAGATTACATTTTCACAGATACTAATATCACAACATCAAGTATAAATTGTGAAATTCAGTCAGTGCCGATGACAGATCACAGAGCAGTGACAATGACTTTTGAACAAACAAAATTTCATAGAGGCCCTTCATTCTATAAACTAAATAATGACCTTCTTAAGGATAGAACATATGTTGACACAATAAAAACTAAACTGAAGGAGTTCATTGAAAATCATAAGACCTTAAATGCACATGATCTATGGGAAGCTATAAAAAAATTGAAATAAAAGAAATTTCCATTGAATTTAGCAAAATAAAATCAGCAAACAGAATGGACATAAAGAAGAAATTAGAAAAAACACTGAATATGTTAGAACATACTCTAGCAAATGACCCAAATAACAAAGACACTTTAAAGTCTGTAGGCAGAATAAAGGCCAATTTAGAAGTTATGTTAATGACAGAAGAAAGGGGTGCAGCCATTAGAGCAAACATCAAATGGATTGAAAAGGGAGAAAGAGGAAACGCATACTTTTTAGGGTTGGAGAAAAGCAGGAAGAATAGCAATACAATTACACATCTACAACTGGATAACAAACACATTACTTCACAAAAGGAACTTCAAGAGGAAATATTTTGCTTTTATAAAAAACTATACCAAAAAAGGGAAGCCACAGACACAAAAAAAAGAAAAATATTTCACCAGGGCCTGAACATAGCAACACCCACTGAAGAACAAGTAGTGCAGTGTGAAAAGGACATAACATTAGAAGAAATGGAAAAAGTTATAAATAGTCTGAAAAATAACTCAGCACCTGGAATCGATGGGCTAACACCAGAATTTTATAAAACATTTGGGGAAGATTTGAAGGACCTCCTATTAGCAAGTTTCCATTACAGTTTTGAAAAGGGTACTTTAAGTGATTCTCAGACTGTTGGAGTGACTACTTTAATTCACAAGGGAAAAAATTTAGCCAGAGACAAATTAGAAAACTGGAGACCAATTTCAGTAACAAACATAGACTATAGAATTCTAGCAAAGATTCTGGCAGAGCGATTAAAGAAAATCTTACCATATATAATATCGAAAACTCAACAAGGATACATGAAAGGAAGATCAGCATCAACTTTACTTAGACAAATTGATGATATTATAGAATTTACACATATAACAAAAGAAAAAGGATATCTTCTGGCAGTAGACTACTCTAAATGCTTCGACAGCGTCAACCATGAATATATGCTATTTGCCCTAATGAAATATGGATTTGGCGTCAAGTTCATAAACTGGATCAAATTACAGTACTTTTAAATTGGGCCAAGGCCTGTATAAATAATGGAGGTTGGATGACAGACTTTTTTGCTCTAGAACGAGGAATTAGACAGGATTGTCCTTGTTCCCCTCTAATCTACCTCCTAGTTGCAGAAATACTGTCCCAAAAAATCAAACAAAATGTTAGCATAAAAGGATTAAAACTGCCAGGAATACAAGAACCATTCAAAATAATGCAATTTGCAGATGACACTACACTCTTTTTAAAAGACGAAATTGACTACAGAGAAATTCTTTCAAAGATCAAAGAGTTTTCCTTTTTTTCAGGCTTAACTCTAAATCAGAATAAATCAAAACTAATGCCATTGCATGCCACGAGTGAGATCCCCTTCAATACTGATGGAATACAGATTGAAGAGAAGGTGAAAATTCTTGGAGTATTATTCAAAACTGGCTTTGTTACAGCAGAGATTAGAGAAAATTGGGAAAATGTGATGGAAAAAATAAACAGAAATATTGCTCAGTGGTCCAAAAGAAACTTATCAATTCAAACGTTCTCAATCTCGCAGTGTGTTTATATGATGCAAGGCATTGGGATGCCAGAAAATATAGTATCTCAAATAAATCGCAGAATTTTTAGTTTCATCAGGCGAAAAAAACACTCAAACAAAAATGCTTTTGAAAAAGTCAAAAGAACAATAGTATTCTCCAGTGAGGAAAAAGGAGGATTGATTATGACAAACTTAACACAGATGCAAGACAACTTTTATGTCAAATGGGTAAAAAAATTACTCATAGAACATAATCTCAAATGGGTGCAGATCCATAACTATGATTTGAAAGAAATTGGCGGTATAAAATTCTTTGAAGCTAATATACTTCCGAAAAGCAAACCAAGAAATATAGAGACAGTAAAGTTATCATTCTGGAAAATGGTCATACATACATGGCTTAAGCATAAGAATAGTAAGGAAATAGAGCATATTATCAGCCCTTATCTATGCAACAATAAGGACATAACATATAAAGGACAGGTACTCAGTGTAAGAAAGTGGACAAATGCAGGCATTAATTATATCGATGATTTACTGTACAACGGAGATGTCATCACATTTCAGCAAGCTCAAGAAATTGTGGGGATATATCCAAATTTTATGTTTGAATACAACGCCATCAAGCAAGCCTATAACCACTATAAAAATAAAANATTCAAGGAAAAATTCTTATAGCTAAAACGTTCTTAATCTCGCAGTGTGTTTATATGATGCAAGGCTTCGGGATGCCAGAAAATATAGTATCTCAAATAAAACGCAGAATTTTTAGTTTCATCTGGCGAAAAAAACACTCAAACAAAAAAGCTTTTGAAAAAGTCAAAAGAACAATAGTATGCTCCAGTGAGGAAAAAGGAGGATTGAATATGATAAACTAAACACAGATGCAAGACAGCTTTTATGTCAAATGGGTAAAAAAATTTCTCATAGAACAAAATCTCAAATGGGTGCAGATCCCCAACTATGATTTGAAAGAAATTGGCGGTATAAAATTCTTTGAAGCTAATATAATTCCGAAAAGCAAACCAAGAAATATAGAGACAGTAAAGTTATCATTCTGGAAAATGGTCATACATACATGGCTTAAGCATAAGAATAGTAAGGAAATGGAGCATATTATCAGCCCTTATCTATGCAACAATAAGGACATAACATATAAAGGACAGGTACTGTGTAAGAAAGTGGGCAAATGCAGGCATTATTTATATCGATGATTTACTGTACAACGGAGATGTCATCACATTTCAGCAAGTTCAAGAAATTGTGGGGATATATCCAAATTTTATGTTTGAATATAACGCCATCAAGCAAGCCTATAACCACTATAAAAATAAAAATTTACAATCAAATGTACAAAAAGGAACTGCGCTGTTTAAAAACAAGAAGTTACTTACAATGTTTACCAAAGATATCAGAAAACTAATTGTGAATGACGCCTACACTGCACCACATATTTTAAATATATGTGGCAAAGAAAATTTGGAGTTACAGTATCAGAAAATCACTGGAAAATCGCATTTGACGTAACGCAAGAAATAAGGATAAGAACCTTACAGTGGAAAATAATTCACAATATTTATCCAACTTCTATTCTCCTGCATAAACTACAAATCAGAGAAAGCCAACAGTGCCAGTGGTGTAAAGAACTAGATACCATTGAACATTTCTTCTTTCAATGTCAGAAAGTACAACCGATGTGGAAGGAAGTGGAAAGGATAATAAATTCTTGGACAGGCAGACTTTTCGTATTAAAGGAANATATCAGAAAACTAATTGTGAATGACGCCTACACTGCACCACATATTTTAAATATGTGGCAAAGAAAATTTGGAGTTACAGTATCAGAAAATCACTGGAAAATAGCATTTGACGTAACGCAAGAAATAAGGATAAGAACCTTACAGTGGAAAATAATTCACAATATTTATGCAAGTTCTATTCTCCTGCATAAACTACAAATCAGAGAAAGCCAATAGTGCCAGTGGTGTAAAGAACTAGATACCATTGAACATTTCTTCTTTCAATGTCAGAAAGTACAACCGATGTGGAAGGAAGTGGAAAGGATAATAAAAATTGGACAGGCAGACTTTTTGTATTAAAGGAAACGGATGTTATTCTGGGAGTTGGAGGGCAAATATATAACTGCAAAATGATACAAAATAAAGTTAACTTACTCATCTTAATCGCGAAAGTGTGCATAAGCAAATTTAAATATGGAAAGGAAGGTCACCTTATCACTCTACTATACAAAGAAAGCAACATTAGAAGCTTAAAATTGTAAATTATAGTTCCATTCATGAGAATGCAATAATGTTTCTTTCTCTCCCCCTCACTCTCTCTCTCGTTTTGTCTCTCTTACAATCAAAACTCTGAACCTTATAAACTATCGCAAAAGGATCTGGCCTCGCCGCAGTGTACAGGCAGCAAATGAAATACGGGAAAGAACCTAGGGAAGCCACAAGAAACATTTAAAAAAAAATAGGCAGTGATGAAAAGGAAGTCAAATAAGTATGTTCCAGTTGCCTGCAGCTGCACATGGAAAAGAGTTTATTTACTTATTTAGTTATAATTTAGTTATTTATTTATTCTTTTATTTATTTACCTATTTACCTATTTACTTATTAAGAAGTATTTATAAATATATACTTTTCCACATACTTTCAAGTACTATCGACCCATGGATTGAGTACTAGTATAAATAGCGGCCTATATGACAATCAAATAGTACCCGCGACTGAGCTGAGGCACATGATAAAGTACATATGAATCACCCCAGCACTCTGTCAGATGCTAACCATCAAAAAAGAGGTCCCTAGACAAGAGTGGCTATAAACAAGATCTCTCTTGGAGAGGTCAAAATTATATGAGATGAGCATGTACTGTCTACTGTTGTGAGAATTGTATCTTGACCTAGAACATAGGTCCGCTCGCAGTTGACGAAGCAGAGATCAGTGAAAGTTCCTATGTACATGTTGACCTGTCAAGCAGGTCCGATACATAGAGATCTTTAACGGGCACTAAGAATGGCACGCTAAAAGTATGATAACCTCACTTATGTATTTGGGTTTCAACCAGATTATAATCAGAATATTTAAATCTAAAATTTATCTATTTATTCTTCTACTTATTCACTTATTCATCTTTTATTAATACAATGTATTTTATTTTGGTTTTTTTCATAGTGAAGTATTACCTTTTTTAAAAAAAAATTTATTTCCTTTTTCAGTTTCTTTCCTTTTCTTTCATTTATTTTCATTTGCATTAATTCATTTTTTCATTCTGTTCATTATTATTTACCTTATCTCTAAACTCTTGAAATTAGTGCATTACAAATGAACATATTCANCCAATCAAAAAAAAATATCAAGTTCAAGAGTAGTGTCAGATATTCTCGACGCAGACAGTTCGTTTTGAGATGACACACGGAAGTTATCTTTTGTATTATGGCCTTTTTTTAAAATTGACTTTACCGCTTTTATGTAAATAATGAAAAAAGCGTAGGCAGACAACAACGGTATTTTCACATCTTGTTATGGTATTATTATAAGGTTCATTTATGAGTTTCATGATTCAAGATTCAAGAGTGTTTATCTAGGCAAAAACCAACCACATAACAATAAATCCAACAATTCAAAATGAATAAAAAAAGGAAAAAGGAAAAAGGAAAAAAAAAAGTGCATAACTGACACATTTACTTCATGGCACCTCTCTCTCTCTCTCCCTCTCTCTTTCTCTCTCTCTCCCTCTCTCTCTCGCTATATATATATATATATATATATATATATATA
>JAWQUT010000214.1:667463-684450 GCA_033807755.1 Ellobium chinense
CCCCCTTCTTATTTACATTCCACTGAGTATTAAGCAGTAATGCACAAGACAGGCTGCAGTTTTACATTTCATAATGCAGGAACAACAAACCTGGAATTCTCTCTGTGGCAGTGTGGAACAGGAGATACCTTTATTTTTTGTGAGGCGCTGGAGGATGAGGTTGGGCGGTGGGGGTGTCAGAGGCCTCAGTGGAAAGTAAACAGTACAGGAGTCGTTGCCACAGCAGCAGCAGCAGCAGCAGCAGCAGCAGCAGCAGCAGCAGCAGCAGCAGCAGCAGCAGCAGCAGCAACAGTAAGAACAACAGCCAGCGGAAAGTAAACAGTAGAGGAGTCTTTGCCATTACAACAACAACAACAACAACAACAACAACAACAACAACAACAACAACAAAACAAGGACCTCACTTGCTAGCATCGTCGACTTCACTTAGGTGCAACACTTAAGAGATTATCCAATTGCTGATAAATAGTAAATATTGTAAACATTTTTAGGAAATTGAATCTGTTACAGAAAATATAAAGTATTCTGTTACTTACCAAAACTCACCATTCTGTTATACAGAAAGTACATGTACAATGTTCTGTTACATTCTGTTATCTGATAAATGAATTATTGCCGTTTAATGGAATTGCTATTAACCCGTGCGGCGGTGATCGACTTTAGTTACTTACTCCGGTGATCGCTCTTATAAGATATTCTGGTGATCGGGTGATCGGGTCTTATATGACCCGATAACTCTTTTGAGGAAATGACGATTGGGTCTTATAAAATCGGAGTGTGTTGTCTACAAAAGCTGAGCACACACTGTATATTATTTCGAGCCTTTTAGATTATAGGGTAAAAGTATAACTACATCCAAATTGGCAAAGTTTGATGTTATTTTGTCTTTTTTTGGAGGAAGAAGGTTGCGTATTCTTTAGATTACTTATCATTTATCCTACTGTAAGCTTACATTAATGTAGGTAGGCCCATGTTTTGTTCTCAGTTAACTGTTTACGCCTGGGGCCATCGACCTGGAGGATACTTACAAAAAAGTGGACTTCGAGACTTAGATATACTCCTTGATAGACTGCAATATCAATATATGTGGACTGGGATACATGGCTTGTGAACTGGGTTGCAGCTGCTCTGATGGAGAGAAAAGTCCCCTTTATATTGGGATCATAGACTTCTAAACCCATGTATATGTATGTCCTAGATTGCCTCAGGGATATCCTCTTTCACCTGTACTATTCCACATCTACACTGCTAGGGTGACAAGGATTCAATCTTATGGTCCAGGAAGGACACTGACGTTTGTAGACGATATCCTCATAATAAATATAAGACTGACCCAGATAGGCAGGAGATGATCCGATCACAAGCATTCACGAAACGATGCAAGCCATCGCTTAGTGGAGTAATGAATCTAGCTCACAAGACAACCCGCAAAAGGTCAGCGTGTTGTGGTGCGACTTTAAATAATCACGTAGTCTTGACTGATCTCCCCGTCATCACCTGCCAGGGACATAACATAGAAAATGCAGCAGAATTAAATATCTCGGGGTGACCTTTGATTGCAGCCTGTTTGTATAGGCATCATGGGGAGCGAACAATTCAAAGATGCAAAGGAGGTATGGCGACGCTGAAATCAACAGCAGTTGTGAACCTGGAATAGAGTGGACTGGCTCTTCTGCACCATCAGTTGGTCTTAGCGCTGGTCAGTTATGGCCTTAGGATCCTCACACTGTCACCACCACAATGTGATCGACTGGAATATATCCAGAATGAAGGTATGCACATTGTTTGGTGTGCATTAGAGAGACCCTTATTGCGACAATAAGACACATACTGGGACTCATGTCAATAAAATCTAGACATGCTTACCAAGATCAAGGCTAATTGTGAACAGAGGAGGACAAGAGACATCCACTACACGAAAACACTGCTAACATCAACGACACAGGATTTTAAGAGATGATGTCATGGATGGCACAAGTAGAAAAATACTACTGAACAGAAATATACTACTGCTCTGATCCCCTCAGGGAAAGACTTAGTCGAGGGAGAGGACTAGGTCAGCTCTGGATAGCGCATAACTGACTTTCAGAAAATAATCATAATCCTTGGCAAGAAATACAGGGAGTGGTTCCCTGGGAGAGTCGACCTCGAGATTAAGCAACTCACTGCTGATAACTGGAGAGAAGACAATGCTATCGTGTTCACTGATGGGTCTGTGCTGCGTGGCTAGAAATCAAGATAGGGCTTCTCAGTGAGAGGCAGGGTCCTCACCGAGTAGAGTGGAGAGTAGTCAATGACTTCTTCCAAAATGAGAATGAAAGTGGAGGCAGTCACCGCGGACCTTGAAGTGGTTCTCTGGGACCACAGTAACAAAGGCAGTCATTGTGACAGACTCACAGCCCATGCTCTTGTAGGTCCCAAACGGATCGTTGAGGAGTGAGTGGATGGACGACTATCTGCCGACCTCCAGGTTTCACGGAACCACCATGATCTATTGTCCAGGACATGCTGGGGTCCGTGATAATGAAAGAACTGATCGGCTGACTGCTGGTGTCCCTGTAGTGGGGACATTACGAATGGTTAAGGCAGAAATTTATAAGAATAAACACTAAAAGTGGTCCTCAACTGGTTCACGAACACCTCTTTAAGTGGCAAATCTTCTATAACAGTATCTTTTCTTTTCCTTCGAACTCTGTGTCCTGGCAGTACAATGATTTTTTTCCCGCACCTTCGATTTCATCTATGACTTTCCATGTAACTGTCAAAATGTTTTCTCTGTTGTCATCACCCTCCATTGTGCTAATCAAGACTTCGAAGACTACAACTTTGTCAGGACAAGAAGCAGCTAATCTTGATGTTGTTAAGTAGCGCATTAACAAAACGATCACTTTTATAGAGCCACTGGTGATCGGGTCAATAGGGGGGTGGGGTTGTGGTCAGAAAATGGTGGTCACTCATTAACTTATGGATGGAATTGATTGATTTTTTTTTTGTTTTTTTGTACAGTATGAGGGAAATGACTTTTAGGAAAAGTCACGAAATTTCAGGTCTGAGAAGTGATTTTAAGCGAATTACATCTATTAGAAGATGCCCCCGGGCCGTATAAGACCCGATCACGGGCGCACGGGTTAAGAGGGAATAACAATAATTAAATTGTATCACCAAATAACAATATATCGTAAGAGCTCACTAGTGAGGTGGTTGTGCACTATTTAAAGTAGAAACAGTTAAGCAACCGCTTTAGTCAGATAGTAATATTAGGTTGATATGTCTGTGAGTCTGTGACCCAGGACAAACGCCTGCTATACTGATAAAGAGATAGTCTATAAAACGTTTTTTAAGAAAAAAAATCTAAAGGCAAGACTAACATTTCTAGTTCAGGAGAGTCGACTCAAAGGTTAATATCGGAAGAGTCGGTTAAAACACTGTATTGGTAGGATTCATCTCATCGTAAGAGTCAATTCAAACAGTAGTGTCGTAAGAGTCAACTCAAACATTAGTGTCATAAGAGTCAACTAAACAGTAGTGTCGTAAGAGTCAACTCAAACAGTAGTGTCGTAAGAGTCAACTCAAACAGTTCGTAAGAGTCAACTCAAACAGTAGTGTCGTAAGAGTCAACTCAAACAGTAATGTCGTAGGAGTCAACTCAAACAGTAGTGTCGTAAGAGTCAACCGAAACGTTAATATCGTAAGAGTCTACTCAAACGGTAATGTCGTAAGTAAGAGTCACCTCAAACGTTGGTATCATAGGAGTCATCTCAAAAGTAGTGTCGTAGTATTCAATAGCGGTGTCAGACGTTTGTCCAGCCGCATTAGGAAACCTTTCGGATTAAAATACAGACTCTAATAACAAAAACCACGTTCAACAATATTAGGAGTATGAGGGTCCGCAAGAAATAATGCTAAAGCTGTGAGGATCACTCCAATATAATATAGTCGGTAATTAATACATCTCGTCCATAGTGTCGTAAGAGTCAACTCAAACATTAGTGTCGTAAGATGCTGCAAATAGTGCAAAATATCGATATTGCTGGGAATTTTCTCCAAGCAAATAAAAAAGTATTATAGTCTGCGTGGACCACTTCAGGCTACCGTTTCGGTAGCTTTTTAAGGTTGTAATTTTTGACTTTATGGAGAGCAAAATGTCGACTTCCTTCATAACGTTCACTTTGCACCATTTCGCACGGATGCACTGGATGCTTACATCGACCTCAGAATGTGCTACAGCGCTCCTAATGTTTCAACAAGAACAATATCTGTCTGAATTCATGGACCTAAACTTAGTTCCTTCTGATCGTGCACTTCTTTCACTTCCTTGACGACAGCATTTTATTTATTTCCATAGGGCGGAAGCCCTGTGTCGCCATGTTGTCCAAACTTTCTGAAATCACATGACCATTTAGTTCTATCTTCTGAAGTGGTGTATATAGGGAAAGAAATTCATGTTAGAAAAAGCATCATTAACAATCATACGTAAAAAAATACTCAAAGCTGCAATTTTGAATCTTTTTTGTTACTGATTTCGAGGTGGATGTGCAAGATCTTCAGTGTAGGGACGGGGGGATCGAGAGAATCAATATGCTGAAATATCAAGGGGGGAAGACGCGAGAAGGCTGTGAAGGGAGACATAGAGAATTTAGGGATAGGGATATAGGAGGGGGAGGGGGTGGATGTTGAGTCACTAATGAGTCAGTCAGTGAAATCTGTTGGCTTGGGAAAGAAACGAGAATTCGTAATTTCTTGAGAAAAGACTAAACATTGCGTCCTGCAAGGATCTTATGTGCTACACATCATGAATGTACCTAGACAACATTACAAATGTGCAATGAAGTGTATCCTCCGTCAATTACGGCTGTGATTTCCAACAATTTGCGAACTGCGGCCCCTCCCTCTGGTTCCCTTTTCCTACCCATTTCCTCTCCACTCCCCCGTATAATTATCTTTAACATAGTATCCTCTTAATAACTGTGAGCTATTGCTCAGTAGGAAGAAGTACTGACTTCTCTTTCGTAAAATAATATATGTTTCCAATGTATTGCGAATAGCTTTCAGTTCCAGTTTCACTTTGTTTAATTAGGTAGAAATCAACCCCATAATAATAAATACAACAATTCAGAATGAATCGAAAAAGGAAAAAGGGGAAAAAAAAAGGAAAAAATCTGCAAAACTGATACTTACATTTACTAACTGGCATCTCTCTCTCTCTCTCTCTCTCTCTCTCTCTCTCTCTCTCTCTCTCTCTCTGTGTCTATCACGCACACACACACACACACACATACACACTTACTCACTCTTTCTCTCTCTCTCGCTCTCTCACACACACACACACACACACACACACACACACACACACACACACACACACACACACACACACACACACACACACACACACACACACACAGAGTCCCTTTCTCTCTCGCTTTCTTACTCTATCTTTCTCTCTGTCACACTCATTCACTCTCCCCTTCTGATATTAACAGTATTACCTGCAATTTCCACAAAATCCTACCAGATCAGTTATAGTTAGACTACCTATCCATCGCACGGTCATCCCCCTCCCCTTTCCCGCCTTTCTTAACTACGTTCCTCTGCCTTTTGTTACAGCAACAAGGGTGCCAAAAGAGAATTCACTTTCTGATAACACTCTGAATCAAGCTTTCGCCTTGAGAAGGGGAACATACAGTTAGCAGGAAGTACCCAATAGTACAATATTACTTGCCGGCGAAACTAACTCATTCAACGATATACTAGTACTGGGCCGAATTCAAATTCTTAACATCCTGCAGAAGAACATCTCCCTGGGATCGACATGACCCAATTTAAAAACGGCTGAGTTAAAAAAAAACCCAAAAACCCGAATGAAACAGGATGTCAATGTTTTGTGATAGTCTTTTAGAACAATAGATTTGTCACAACCCGGATATTACGAGCAGAGCTGTAAACTCCTTTTCATTTATGGGCACTGAAGGTCGTCCAAGTGGAAACTAATGTGCATTTTTTAAAAGGAGGGTGTTTTTTTTTTTGGGNGGGGGGGGGGGGGTATTTTGAAATTTAAGGGACGAATCGCACTATCGTACGATCTACATAAAGCACGTACTTTATGGTCACAGATCTGTAATTCTAGTTTTGATATAAACTTCTGCAAATAATGGAATGTATTAAGCCTTTCTTCTCCTCTCTTTCACTTGCCCTTACCTGGGCCTGCACCCACAGATAAAGGTCTCCGGGGAGTAGAATTTTGATATTTTGGAAAACTGGCCACTTCACTGTATTTTTTGTTTGTTTGTTTGAAACTATGATTTATAAGCATAAACATCTTTTTGAGCGGTTGGCAAAGACAAAGTAGTCACTCCCAGTGTTAGGTAATGCAAAAAGAAGGATGTGTTTACAAAGAGCAACCCACCTAAAACAATTTCCATGAGAGTGCTACGGTTTTTGTTATGCTTAAAATTTGAGGCACTATACTGTATGATCTAATAAATTGTTATATTATGGGACTGGGTCCAGGATACAGCTTCAGACACAATGTCGACATTGTAAACCTCATGGGTAAAGTCGCAATCAGATCATGTCATCCGTAATGCCATGGCTGTAGAGTGCAGTCTTCTGAAGTGGACCGGGGTTGGTGGGGGGTGGGAGGGGGGAGCTTGGTCGATGCGACACTCCATAACACTTTCCGTAGATTTGTCTGCTGTATTTCCATTGGCTTGTTAGGCTGCCTACATACATAGCCTCTGCGCGGAAAACCCGAATAGATTTCCGGTCGGTCTTGACTTTTCCTGAAAAACGTACACATAGAAATAAATATCAATAAGTGTGCATGGCAAACAGAAAAAAAAACGTGTGGGCGGAGTGGGAGGAGGGGGAGAAAAGGGGTGGGACAAGGGTCATTATGACTACAATATAAAGTTTTGTCGTTGCATTTTGTCATAAACAGCGGCGTTCAAAGGAAGACGGACCTTGTCACAGAGATCTGTTGCGTATGCCTATGTTAGCCACGTACAAGGTGAGTATTTCATTATAAAATCAAAGACGTGTCCACTGAAACCCTGTTAACAAAACCACTGCTTAAAAGAAGTATCTGCATGCGGCATGGCACTCTCTTACTCTGTAGTAACAGCAATATTGTTCATCACAAAAGGCATTCTAGATAACTCAAACTTCTGACGGCGTGTCCTCAGTAGCTTGATCTGAAGGGTGAGTGTGTTATCCAAATTCCACAGTATTGAAGTATACAAGTATTAATCAACATTACTGATTTTGACAGTTTTCTCGTAACACCCAAACAAATAGACCATTTTAACAGAAGGCCTAGTATGTGTCACGGTTGCTAATGTAGAGCTCAAATAAACCTGAGCTTTTTAAAGGGATAAGGGTAGCTATTTGTTTCAAGTCTAAAAAAAAATCTACATTATTTGTTCTGAAACTTTATACCTCGAGTATTTCCGCCTGACCATTTTGAGAAAGTACCGTTGGAATATCGGGAGTTTAACCTTGCGCCCGTCGCCATTACTTGTGCTGCGAAACGTGATAATGCGAGAAAAGCTAGGAGATGACTGGTGCAGACGCATGCGCAAACCATCTTGACTGATCGTTTGCTAACCGATCTCGATTCTCGACGTCACGTAGCGCGAAAAATGGCGGCGCGCGTAGGGTGAAAATCTAGACATTCCATCAGTGCTCTTTGAGAAATTGTCAGGAGATAAATATAAGAGCGGCTTTAAATTTTATGAAAAAATAATGTGGACTTACTAGGTCGTGAAGCAAATAACTAGTCCTGTCATTTTAAAGGAGCTATGAAGTTATCACATTTCTCTGAATATGGTTCACAACACTATCTTTACTACAATGCTTAGAGCTGAATTTCATCTGAATTTCGCTTTTTGCATGTTCATCCTCGACTTTGAGGAACAGCCATAGTTAACCTGGTGCAAGGCATGGAATAATAATGGTAGGGTAAATACACACCAGTGTGAATCTTCTATTCATCTTTTGGTGCCCTCGCATTCCGTCCATAAGGTACCGTTTGTTTACGCCCCTGTCATTAGGTGAACCACCAGGACGTGCTCGGTGCGAAAGAGTTAGTAATAACTATTAATAACGTTGCCTAACCAAATCTGGAGTTATTTATTAAAGAGCGTATATATATCCACATTAAGGTAATGTGCGGTGTTTTAAACTAAACCTCCAGAAATGTGCTATGACAAATCATGACCAAGAGATTGCCTATTGACACCTTTTCCCTTCCTTACTTGGCGAACAAACTTGTGTGGGAGTGAATGGCCTAGTTACCTTCACATAATCTAGAGCCTTATTAAGTAGTAAGGCATGCTCTTTTTGTTACACTTTATCGCGCTGGCTGTCCTTTGATTATCTGAAAAGACGAAGGCCATCCATCCATCTATCCATTCGTCCGTCCGTCCGTCCGTCCGTCCGTCCGTCCGTCCGTCCCTCCGTCCGTCCGTCCGTCCATCCATCCATCCATCCATCTGCTCTCAGTCCATCCGTCTGTCCGTCCGTCCGTTCGTCCGTCCATCAGCCTGCTCCTAGTCCATGCATCCATCCATCCATCCATCCATCCATCCATCCATCCATCCATCCATCCATCCATCAGCCTGTTCCTAGTCCATCCATCCATCCATCCATCCATCCATCAGCCTGCTCCTAGTCCATCCATTAATCCATCCATCCATCCATCCATGCTCTCTTTTGTTTTCCTTCCAGGCAGCCAGTATGTCCCCGTACATCCCGATACTTGTGTGTTTGCTGCTCACGAGCTGGATCATATGGTTGGTGTTCTGTCTAAATATCCTCGTCTCTTCCGTCTCATTCGCTCTCTTCTTTCCGTCACTTTGCATTTCGCTCTTCTGTTTTTTTGTTATTTTCCTTTTACTCTTTCCTTTCTGTCACTTTTCTTTCGCTCTTCTCTTTTTGTCTCTCTTTGTCACTTTCTCCTTCGCTTCTCTCTTTCTGTCACTCTGCCTTCCGCTCTTCTCTTCTCTCTCTCTCTCTCTTGCTTTACCTTTCACTCTTTTCTTTCGCTTTTCTCTCTTTGTCACTTTGCCTTTCATTCTCTCTCTCTGTCACTTTGCCTTCCACTCTTCTCTCTCTGTTACTTTGTCTTTGGCTCTTCTCTTTCTGTCATTTTGCCTTTCACTCTTCTCTTTCTTTCATTTCCCCTTTCGCTCTTCACTTTCTGTCACTTTGTATTTCGGTTGAATGTTTTTCCTGCAGTAATGCTAACATGAATAACTCAGCTTCCTATGTTCTGCACACTATCAAAGGACTTGGTTTAGAACCTTTAAATTATGAATGATATTTACTGTCTCAGAGTAGTTTACACGGAAGGCTTGACAGTTTTAAACACTAGTATGACACTGCTGACCTCCGCAGTAGAGACCCAGGACTCGCCGAAATTGCTTGCCATTCCCTCCTGCTCCTCCCCCCCTCCCCTTCCCCGATGTAAAGTGTTCGCGGAAATTTTAGTTTTAAAAAGAAAAATGCGGTTTTTTTTGCAGCCATTAAAAATAAGGCTTGTATCGTTATACTTAAGATATTATTAGGCTTTGAAGGTTAATATGACCATCCTAATTTTTGTCTGTTGAAGATATTGAGAGTAAAATTACATTTTTTCCACGCATAAAAATATTCATAGTAAGAATAATCAAACTATTTCTTATACTGGTATTGGGAGAAACCGGAAGATATCCTCTCACAATCGAAATTGAAAAGAGAATACTGATGTACTGGTTTAAAATTGTCACTGGAAAACCAACAAAATTAGTAAAAGAACTGTATGACGTACTTCTTGCTTACCACAAAAACAGTACTATCCAAGTACAGTGGCTAGGAAACGTTGAGAACATTTTAAACAATCTAGGACTACGAGAAATATGGCTTAGGCAGGGGCCCACCTTAAATGTACAATATATAACCCGAATTGTAGACAGAAGACTCAAAGATCAAGCCCTCCAGAACTGGTTAAGCAGCATCGAAAACTCTGATAAAGCTACTTTCTACAAAAGTCTTAAGACAGAACTATTTTTCGAAAAGTATTTAGATATTTTACCGTTAAAGTTTAGACGCCCCCTGTGTAAATTTAGAACAGCAAACCATAAACTGCCTATTGAAACAGGAAGATGGAATAATCTGCCATTGGAAGAACGCAAGTGTAACTTTTGTAATAGCCCTTTTGCTGTGGGCGATGAATTTCATGCTCTGTTTGAGTGCAAAATGTTTGATGCGGAAAGAAAGAAGTATGTTGACAAAAAATACATGTTACGACCCAGCATGTTCATTTTAACTAAACTTTTCGGCAATAACACGCTCCAAAATCTTAAGGCCCTTTCTATGTTTATAAAAATAATAATTGAAAAGAGCAACTGATGCAAATATAGTAATCTTCCGGTGGTTCCATACTAGTACAACTGGCCATTGTATATTGACTGGTTGGCTGACCGGCTGACATTAGTCACAGGACTGATTGATGGAAGGATATGATTATAATTATTATGATTGGTCGACTGATTGATTGATGGAACGGTTGGTTAGTTAATATGTTGATTAGTTGATTGATTGATTGATTGATTGATTGATTGATTGATTGATTGATTGATTGGTTGATTGATTGATTCGTTGATTGGTTGATTGATTGGTTGATTGATTGGTCTGTTGGTCGACCGATTGGTTGATTGACTGATTGGTTGGTTGATAGGTTGATTGTTGGGGGATTGAATGATTGATTGGTTGGTTGGTTGATTGGTCGGTGGTTGTTTGATTGATTCGTTGATTGATTGGTTGGTTGATTGATTGGTTGGTTGGTTGATTGAAGGACTGACTGATTGATTGGTTGATTTCTTGCTGGATGATTTATGGGCGATTGATTATGCATAATAGCTATTGGCTGGTTGACTGGATGATTTGATGTCTTCTTCTACGATTGAAAGAATGCCTGAATAGTTGAATGATTGATAAGCATAGATAAGTAATTGATATGAATGATTAATATTATTAATGTACAATCTGTCCCGTCATTTGTTTTTTGTCAATGGTTGCTCATATGCCACATGTGGGGCCTGAGCTTTGTTATAATAAACTTGTTAAACTTGTTAAACTTGTTAAACTTGTTAAACTTGACTGGTGGTTGCTAAAATGCCACTGCAGCAATAATATATACCGTGTTATCAGGGGATCGGAACCGGTACAAATGAAGGGTTTCATGGCAAAACGCGTTATCCACCAATATGAATTTTTAGCTTATTCTACATACTTCATGTAGCAGTAGGAGTATTTAGTATACATGTATATTTCCATTCCATAGAATGACATTTGATCTATATTATTTAAGACTTAAATTTCGCTTTTCACATCAAAATATGCTTTGAATCTGGTCTGTTTTGCCACAACCCCCGAATGGTGTATAATGCGTTTTGCCATGAAGCCCTTCAAATTTACTCAAAAGGTCTGACACTGACAGTGAAAGTTTTTAGATCCGGGGCAATACGACTACAGTTCAGTTTTGAATTCTCATACTCATTAATTCTGGGACCCGCATTAATTAGCCCCAGGAGACTCTTAAATTTTGAGGCAGGGGTTAAGGAAGAGGAGGAGGACGAAGAAGTAAATGTGGCCTGTGGGCAACGAGTTTTTGTTTGTTCATTTTCAGTGGTGATACCTGCGAGGATTCCAGATTTGAAGCTCTAGTAAAGAGTCTACACGGCGGATTGTTTACTTCGCTGGAGGATCTTAAGGTACGTTTAACTGCTTCGCCTTTGTTTTCATTCTTGAGGCCCAGTACACAGTGCTCTATGAAGTAGCACATTCAGCCCACCGATCATGGCATCTACTTAGGACCGAAACAAGCTCTTATCGTCTGCTGTGATAGTTTGATTTAAGTTAGGTCCGCCGACAGCTGACAACCACAGATCGGTGAGAGTGTCTCTGATAATTAAGACCTGATAGACTTGCTGAGGTCTCTAAATGTAGCAAGACTCAACCCATTGAGAATACAACCTGAATGACTCGTGCCGTCTGCTGTAATAGTTTGATCTCAGCTAGGTCCGCCCACAGATGACAACGAGACAGCACTGAGAGAATCTCTGGAATCCAAGACTTGCCAGTGTTCAGGTCCGACAAACAGTGATCACTATATAGTATGGTATGGTATGGTATGGTATGGTATGGTATGGTATGGTATGGTATGGTATGGTATGTAAGCGGTGAATGGTCTTCCTTCGAGAAGGTAGCGGAAATGCCGGCACGCTAGGTATAGGGCAAGCAACTCCCTGTCGTACGTACTGTATTTGGTCTCCGGTGGGCGTAATTTCCGACTGGAAAATCCCAAGGGTTGCCAGTGACCCCCAACCCGTTGTTCCAAAACTCCTCCAACGGCGAAGTCGGACGTATCTGTGGACAAGGCGATTTCAGCTTCGGGGTTGGGGTGACTCAACAAGGCAACGTTGGACAACGCTGTTTTGCCAGCTTCTAATGCTGACTCCATGTCGTTTGTCCAAATCAACGTATGGTATGGTATGGTATGGTATGGTATGGTATGGTATGGTATGGTATGGTATGGTATGGTATGGTAAAACAATGCATCGTAACTGGAATGTGTCTTTGTAGATCTGATCTAAAAAAGTGACATTAATGTGTTGAATGTAGATCTATATTGTATATTCTATAAAAGCTGAGACTGAGAGAAAATGGGCTCGAAGACAGCCCAGTTGTTGACGCGAAGAGATCAAAAGAGAAAATGGGCTCGAAGACAGCCCGGTTGTTGACGCGAAGAGATCAAACTCCTCATAAAATTGTTGCTTCCTAATATTTTTGTGCTTGTTCATGAATTTCGTAACATTAATCAGATCTGGCTAGAAACGTGAACATATTTAATAGGGACACCAATATATGCATGTCACCAAATTTGGGGAACACAGCCTTATAAGTAGTGGTGGCATATGGGTCTCCGAAAACTACCCATGCAACCTCCCCCATCCGTTATTTCTTCAAATCACGAAATAACCCTAACAGGTTTGTACCTTATCCACTACTCTTGATCTGAATAGCTGTAACAACATTATATGGATGTATTATGAGCACAATGTAAAAGCTGAAAGATAAAAGAAATGCAAAGAAGTAAACGACAACAAGGGCCCCTTGATTTGCATAGTCTCTGTGGCTTTGGAAATGAATTATAATTTGTTTAAACTCTGAGCTAAACTTTACCCTGCACTGCACGGGTTGCACGTTATGATGAGCAACAGAGATACAGATTTAATATGAAATAAGATTTTATTGTAAATCGAACCTTTTTGCCTTTTCTTGTTTTAAATTTCCTGTGAACCGAATGATTCGAATCCAGACGAATTTAAATATATCCAGTTCCGAATTCAAATCCCGTACAAGAGGATTCCATTGATTCAAATCCGGATTCGAGTTTTGCCCATCACTATCGTTAATATTTATACTGTTTTATGTAAATTTTCAATTCAGTTCGAGCGGTCTTAAAAAGCCATGCTGCGCACAAAACATAGGCTTTTGTCTTTGTCTTTATTTTCATTTGAAAGAGATAACCACGGTCATCGGCTAAATTACTTTATCAGGCCTTTGTTTCGGCAAAACTTCTGTGCCCATAGTAGCCCCTTTTTGTAAGGATTTTTTTTTTGCTTTGTTTCAGCTCCTTAATGAATCCTCAAGACTACTTACTACCAACCATTGTTGCTGTCGCTCGTAAGTATATAGTACCTAACTAGGCCTATTGCTCAGCCATGCTGTATTTATAATGTAAGGAATGCACAACTAAAAACGGAGAGAGAGAAGGAGGGAGAAAGAGAAGAAAAAAGAAGAGAGAGAGAGAGAGAGAGAGAGAGAGAGAGAGGGGAGGGGCGGGAGGAAGGGAGGGTGAAAGAGAGGCAAGGTTGAGATTCTTATACAAAAATCTGATATTGATTAATTAACGTTATGTCAGTCACATGATGCTTGGTGAGAATGATAATGTATTACTTGTATCTTATGGTAAAGTGTTCTTGGAATTTATATTCGGATTTGCATTCATTCTTTGAACATTCAAAACTGCTTGCAACCTTTTCCTTTCATTATTCTTAAAACAAGATTGGCTGGTTCTCTCTACTCCCGTTTAATTGATAATGATCAGGTTAGGCCTACAAACTTGGAAGTCCTGGTCGTTGGTCAAAGATTCAGTAACTCTGAACGAGAGCTAGGAAATAAAGTAAAAATAACTGCCTTATGAGCTCAGGAAAATTTAAACCTGCAGCTGATACCAACCGGATCACATCTTATTATAATGGCATATTGCATCGCAGAGAATAAACGGTTAATCAGAAGCTTATTTAACCTGAGGCAGCGAGAGAAGCTACTCTATACAGCTGCCAAAAGGTAGACAAGGACTGTTTTCAGTTCATCCGTAGACCCGGAAGTAAGAAACCATATCAACCAATGAACTGAAAGTCAGTGTTAGAGATGGTAGCAGTCAGATTTGTTGATAGAAGACACTGGTCGCCACTTTGATGCCGACTGTATCAGGGTGTACCTACTTCCAGATTTAATATTTCATGCGCTAGCAGCATTATGGATTCGTCTGTGGATTCGAATTCCATGGCACATAGAGTATGATTGGCGTCTTCTGGAATATTTGTTGGCTACGGCTTGCAGTCAAAAAGGATTTTTAAACTTTTTTTTGGTTCTTGAGCTTCTGCAGGTAAATAAGCTTTGGGATACTTTTAGCCACAGAACCATAATATTTCATATGGCATTCACCCCCTACCCCTTCCCAGCGCACCCTGACGACCTTTTTGTATTCTTCAGGACATAACTTGTGGGCAGGGCTATGGCCATTATAGACTCCATGTTTATGTGTTTCTTAACTATGTACGAGTACGGTATATCGTTTTGTTTAAAACAAAAGCAAAACATAAGGGAACAAAATAAGAGGACTTCATGAATGGTAATTCCAAGGAACCAGTCTATAATTTTGAATTCTTGACTGACATCTGATGGGGGAAAACAAGGAAAGCAGCAAAAACGCATTAAAAGTCTGCTTGTTTTACCGGTACCCTTTATACTAGGATCTTGCTAATAGTCTAAAAGTGTTTACCTGACTATGAGGAGAAAGTCTTAGAGATCCAAGCTTTCTGATCGCGTTTGTTTCATCATCTCTGCATGACCTCGAGAATAATATATATTATATAATATATATATATANTGCCAAAAAAAATATGCCTGTCATTTCAGAACCACCAAGGTTTACATTTTCTCAAAACTGAAGACCCCAGGGCCAGAAGGCACCGAGGTTGAGATTGTCCAGTTTAACCAGTCCAAACAATACTTTGTTGGGGAGACATGCGAGTAAGTTGGCTGATTAATGATAAAACTTGCGCCCTCCCATATTTGCCTACAAAATTTGCCGGAAGAACCAGATTCAACTTGATTTCAATAAAATGACGTGTGCAAACACGCATTCCTCTTTTATCAACTTTTATCCGGCGACCATCTACCGACGAGACGACTGAGATTTGGAGACGCAAAGAAAATGCCAGATACATTACATGGGCTTAACCAACACCAAAACAGTATCTATCAGTTAGATTCCTGGAAATACCCCAAGTACAGTTTGTATCAAAGTACAGCGAAGGTTAACATTTACCATGAAACGGTTGTGTTGATAACCCTGCAAAAAAAAAAAATGCACAAAAAACAGATTCATTCCTTATTTCACCCTGCTGGCGTCGCGTTGTAGAGAGTGGGTTAACCAGTACTCTTAGTCATTCACTTATATGGGGCGGTGTTTGTTTGGTTCTACCTTTTTGATAAAATGGGAAGCCAAACCCCTTCCTTATATTTTATGGGCAGTCCTTAGCCTAGCAGAAGATACGCTTTTGGTTGGTGCACGCCAGTAACAGTTAGGGAAGAGTGCACGCCCGCTAGAGATTTTGTTACAAATGTATCGCGTCTTGTACAAACCCGGAAGAAAAAGCTCTGCCACACGGCGTCAACCAGCTACAGGTATAAATCTTTTAGTGGAACATCTCATCAGCGGCCTTGTGTCGGAGGAAGATGTGGCAAGAATGAGCGATGGTATGTATGCTAATGAATGAAGCAAAGATATTAAGTCAAACACCATCCGCAAGACAATACATTGTTCCCTGTCTTTTCCGCATTAGTTGCAGCCATCTTGGCTTGTCTAATGACTATACTTCCTTTGTTAAAGAAGGGCATGGCATCCTATTTTGTTAAATTGCAGGAATCAAACAAATGTGGCCTAGATATTGATATAACGGATACTCAAACTCACAACGGTACATATGGAACTTGTTTGTGTCTTTACCTGATAATATTATTATCACGGCTACGTTCGATACTTGGATAAAGTTTATTTGTCTGGTATTTCATCATCGCTATAGCAATTCCGACTGTTGTCCGTCAGCAAAGCGTGCGTTGGTGAAATTGCCACTGAACAAAAGTGTAGTTTTCCAGGTAAAAACTGTGTGCGCGAGATGCTATAAGTTCTCTGTCTTTCCATGTCTCTCGTATACTGTATTTTGTAGTTTCCTAGATAGCCATCTCATTAATTGATGAAGTGTGGAGTAACGTGAAAGTTTATTCATTTGTCTTTTGAAATTTCCGGGTACGTTATTATCAGTGGTGGTGCTCGTGATGATGGGAAGAACATTATCCCTCTTACTGTAGAATTAGTTTCTTTTCTTTAATTCAATGTTGGCGAATTTCGCTTGGCTCGCGACAATTACCTCCCGCGAAAGAAATGCTCCAATTAGAATTTTTCAAGGCCTTGCTACTAGATCTAGATCTTGTAACTAAAGGAAACGCAAATTTCATATATACCTTTCATTATTTGGACATTATCAATGAGAGTATTTTTTCCTGTTTTATATATATATATATATATATATATATATATATATATATATATATATATATATATATATATATATATATATATATATATATATAT
>JAWQUT010000214.1:689580-699739 GCA_033807755.1 Ellobium chinense
ACACACACACACACACACACACACACATACACACAACAACAACAACAACAACAACAACAACTAGATACAGGCAACTCTTTTATTAGCATGAAGAAATCTAATTTTCATTAAAATTACCACATCCTTGAGCTGTTGAGTCTCACCGGTTTAAATCAAATGACATTTAGAATAATTAATTCCACTTAACAATGCCACCTCATACGTCAGTACAAACACTATCGGTCACGCCCCTGACGCGGTCAGTCATAAGTCCATAGGAGCAGGGAAAGAGCTATAAAACAGGTGGAGGATGCTTTCCTGTTCATGAACACTGTGACTGCTGAATAAAAACTACTGCGATTAGGCGAATTGCGAATAAACAGCAGTCGACTGTACCACAGTGAAAAACAGTTCATGTTGTTCACTGATCTTCCTGGATTAGGCTAGTGCTTCTGTACTCTGTAGATGTCGTTGTCTTTGTCAGAGGTATGACTACGATAAGTTTTGTAGAGTAGGAGGAAAAAACAAACATGAACATCTAGGTCACACGCGTTTCTTACCATCTAGACAGAAACAAAAAATGCACTACATTTTTCCTTGTCACAACTCCATGAAAATTTGAAGGGAAAATAAACCAGGTCAGTCATATCCGGGTCTGGAGTGTGCTCTTGCTTGCGCTGTATATATGTGGGTAAGTTGTGTTACGTTCACGCGTGTATGTGTATGAACATGTGTGAATTTAGTAGTCATAGTATTTTAAGTGTTTATGTGCTGTCCCATCGTATATTGTATTCTTCCTCGTGTCCCATTATTGTCGTCTGGGTTTATCCCAACAAACCCGTTGAACTCGTTAAATTTGTTGTTAAGAGAGACAGTTGTCAAATTATTGTAGTGCAGGTAGTCATGCGTCGCATTATGCCGCGCATATCCAGGGTCCTCAGTGAATTCAATAGTAAAAATGCACGTACATAATTTTGTGAGCACACGAATGCACATTTTAAAGTACTGAACCCGTTGAAAGATGAGGAGGTAAGTTATGTAATTGAGGAATACCTGGAATTTCAAGCAAAAACTTTCAAAAATAAGACAATTAGAAGCGTTTGTAACAGCTTCTGGGTCTCCTAGAAGTCCCACAATGTATGGCGAAGGTTAAGTGACCACTTAAACACACGCATAACTATTCACTAACGGGAAAATAACTCTTTCGTCTCGGGTCATTGTTTTCTGTGTTTACTTACGTGTTCATCGGATTTCCTCACGTTTACCGCAATCGGTATCAGTTATTCCATGTAGAATTATTAGTTTTAGGGTCGGAAACTGAAGAGAGCGAGGAACCCCTCACTTACATAAGCTATACTCGGTGTTGCCATTCTGGTCTTGTGCCTTTCTGCTTCAGTGAGAGTGATTTTTTTTGTCCTACCTTTCCCTACGCACGATGCTGAAGTGGAGTCGGGTGAAAAGAAGAAACCCAGGTATTTTACTAATTTTATCTTACATTTCACGATTTGTAGGGGAAAATTGCTTAATTGGTAACGCCATTTTATCTTACCGTAAGGGAAAACCCATGGGAGTGGCAACACTGGATGTACTGTAGGCACACTGCTAAATGAACACTTTCTTTGGATCCTGCTGTCATCAGTCATTGTCACTGCTTTTGTTTACGTCTTCATTGAAGCTTTAATTCTGTACCAAACCTGCTGTTACAGTTTTCGTTTCCGATACCGGTTGTCCTATTCGGAGTAGCCTGCTTTTACCAGTACACATTACAGTTTGTAGTGCCTAGGACTGAAAACGAAACTAAAACGAAAACGAAAACAAAACGTTTTTTTAAGCTTTTGTTCAAAACGAAACGAAACTGAAACGATTTTGAACAACAAAATATAACGAAAACGATAATAACATCAAAACTAAAACGAAACTAAAACGAAATATCTTCCGCAACTTAAAACGAAAACGAAAACGAAAATAATATCACAAGTGGTTTTTCAAAATTATTTTGAAAGCAATTTCGAAAGCAATTTCGTTTTCGTTTTTGTAACTATTGTGAGACTCAGGCTGTGACTCAGCTAATGTGAGAGACCTGAATCGTTTTGCAGAACTATTCTGATAGTCATTTCGTTTTCGGTTTTATAACTATTGTGGGACTCACAACTATTGTGAGAGACCAGAATCGTTTTTCAAAACTATTTTGAAATGTATATTAGTTTTTATTTACTATTTTGAGACTGCGCAGGGCGACACTGTGGGCGACGCAATGATCAGGCAAGACGAGACAACTGGGCTGGCTGGGACAAAACGGCGACTGTACTACGTGGAGATACCTTTCGTTCATTTGGCATTGCCTTCTTTAACCAAACCAGCGTATCAGCTGATTAAAGATACAAAATGAGATAGTGCCTCAGGCCTATGCTAATCAGATTAAAATGGAACTAGAATTGACAGTAGTATCTGTGTGTTGTTTTCGTGAAATCTTGTTGGTGTCATACCCAAAGGTACCCACAGACTAAACAGTCACACTGATAAGACAGATGTACTCTACGGTAAGCTAAAAAGAAGACCAAACAGAGGAGATCTGCTACCAGTTAAGTGGTTGATTTGAGTTTTGGTGGTATTTATAATCTCCGAGTACGGCTCTTTATTTGGTGACTTCCAAGCAAACCAAGAAATAATTTCCTTAAGTGATAAAAATATCATTAGGTGTGAGCACAGGTAAGACCGGAAGCATCGAAGAATTATTCCTTGTATCTCTTAACTTTGATGAATGTACAGATTCGTTAACTTTTCACCTTTTGCAAGCTTTATGCATCAGAAAGTTCTCTCTTTTTAAAAAAAAAAATGATAATTCCCTTTTGCGTCTTTCTGACTTCTGGTGAGAATCTAGGGGTCATAGACTTGCTGCCCTAAAGTGACCGAATAATATTGTGAAATTTTGAATGGAATCCCTTTTCTTGACTCTTAACTTCCGGATCTACGGGGGATTAACTCTGGTGTACTCATCCTAAGGGGATTACCACGTGAGTGACGACAGCGGCTCTATAAATAGATCTCGGATCTACAAGAGAAAAGATCCCTCAAGTGAAAGGGAGAGTTCAGGTGAATACTGTTAAAAATACAAAAAAAAAAAATCAAATCTTTTCTTAGCTAGGAATTACCCTGGAAAAGAACAGCGCAAATAGCCAACAGCACTCGGCATTTTTTGTGTCTATAAATAGGTACATCTTCAACCAACATGAGATTTGACTCGGAATATCTATACCTTCTGAAAATTATACGCGAATCATATTGAAGAAGAAGAAGGGATTGTCACGTGAATCACGAGAGCAACTCTATAATTTAATGAATCTTGGACCTACGCGGAAATAGACAGTTCAAGTGAGAGAGAGAGAGAGAGAGCAAGAGAGTGCGGTTGAAAATGACATTGCCCAAAAAAACGGAACTCAGATTATCAGTCTATTTTTAGCTAGGAATTACCCTGAAAAATAACATCTCGCGTAGCCAATGGCGATCCGGCATTTTTTGTTTATAAAATAAATGTATCTCCAGTCAACAAGGGACTTGACTCAACCGTTCGGAATTTTTACACTCTGTGAAAATTATATGAGAATAGTGACTCAGACAAGGCAACCGTTTTAAGACGTCGAGTATGTCCACTTTTGGTGTTCTGTGTGTATCAGGTACGGTTAATGAGGAAAATAAAATCAATTAAAAGTGACGTGACATATATCCCAGATTTGAAAATATGACATGATGCCTGGGGCAAAACACTTTTATAGATGTACATATATTTATGTCTTCTTCGCTGCACTTGTCCCATAGTTTGAAAATTTTGTGAAAACATGTCATCAGTAACTGATTGTTATAACAGTGCGTAAATGGTGAAATAGCTGGACTCGTCTATGCCTAAACATAACACGAATTCTAAATTCTTCAGTGTACTGCTGATGATAAGACAGTGTTCTCCTCTTGATTTTCTCTTGTGCTTGTTTGTCTTGATGTACCTTTTCAGACATCTAAAATAGTCCTTTCACCCCCCCCCCCCCCCCCCCCCCCNCCCCCATCCCTAACCCCATCTCCACCCTTACCTATCCATTCCCAAGAAGGAACTTATAAGAGAGAGAGGGAGCTTCATGCTCTGATAATAATCAGTACTGTGTTCCCGGTGTGTTCATATTTCAGGCTAACCTACTTTGACACTGTGTCAGCATAGAGGCCAACGTGTGTCTCTACCTGACGACCCCAACCCTGACAAGAGCAAGGTAAGTGACAGTCATTATTTATCACACGCTCTCCTCATCTGAAGGCTATTCCTCGTCGTGGACTCAAATTAACTCCCCATAATCGCAGTTCCGCAGGAGCATAGGTTAAAAAGATATAATTTTAAAAGTCATTTTCGATTATCCTATTACTTTTGTAAAGAAAATACAATATTAGTGTCCAGGCTAAAGAATATTGAAATTGATCGTAAACTGTAGTTTAAACGAAAAGTGGGTAAGCAGAGTCTTCCGTACACCGAAGAACGTTTCATCTTAAGAACTTGGATCACTTACCGCGTACACACTGAACTCCCTTGTTCATGCCCTACACCACTATTACCGACCTATCATATTACTACAGCCAAGAGAAACACAATATGCTGTTCATAGTTATCCTTGTTTGCCATTGCACAGTATAAAATCTAGCCGGCTTACAGGTATGAAGATGCCAATGTATTTTTCACTGTTGGCTATATTAGGTTTTACACCTCTCATTAACTTATCCCGGGGTGCCGTTTCAAACTACTTTCCAAATATGTTGTTTAGCTCTTCCTCCAAATTTTGACACAAAGAAAAATGCACCTGAACCAGTTAGATTTTGAGAACTTAGGCAGTGAAGCAGACAACCTAATATTTTAGGCCTTTTCACTCAGTAAACAGGGTAACCTTACCCACCTACCAACAACCACAAATTTTATACTTGAGTGACTAAACCTCACCTATTCTGAGTCTAAACATATATATGCACCTATCTAAGCCTTGAAATTAAAACCCAACCCCTTCCCCCTCCCCCCCCCTCCCNCCTCCCCATGGCCAATTTTCTGATTTTATAGGGACTATTTAAAATTGCATATCAAAATGCCAGGTGCTATATGGCATCTTCATACCTACAGTTGTAGTGAGCCGCTCGAAAATACAGTTCTCGTCTTCACATTATTCGCGGTGGCGGAGCCTGACTCTTTCTCCAGGGGGGTACTAAACTTTGCTAATCGCCAGTAACGTACAGCATAAGAAGCCAAGAGATTTTCGGCACTAAAACTGCCTTCTTGGTTTGCTTCAATGGAGTGTGCTACCCTTTCCCAGAGTTTGTGGTGCTGATTTCATGGTACGCAAGTTAACACCATAAGTATTTTGAAGTTTCTGTGCGAAATTGCGAATGGTGCATTTTTCTCCGTGCATTTTCTTCTAATGAAGTGGTTATTTTTGTCAAATGAACGATGCAAAAAAATCAAAACTAGCTATAAAGATAGACTAACTCTTTTTCGTGCTGTATGTAGATATGAATACTGCACCAAATGGCAGATTTTGTTGCGTTTGTTTTGTTTGTATAATTCAGTCCTTACAAGACTGTTTCAAGTGGCTTATGACGTATGTCATTGCTGATATAATATATAAATTATGACAAAAAAAAATGTCCGACTGCCTCTATTCAAAATAAAGTCGCATCATTGCATATGGTTTGCAGTTACGATCATTATAGCCACCCTCTCCTTGCCTCAAACAAAACAAAAAAAAGTTTTGATAACAGAAGGAGAAAAATGTTTAAATAAACTGTAGTTTTTGAGGGAGGGCGGGGATCAGACGGGATGGGAACCGGATCAGCTCTCACGTCGGCTTGGTTTATTTAACATATTGTGTATTGATTTGTTCCGTTTACATATTCTACATTTTTTTTGTTGTTGTTTTTTTGAAATTCCAGACAATGACAAATCTTATTCCAAAGTACAGATCATTTACAAGCATCGGTCATCATTTTCAATCCGGGGTAAGTTCCTTCTCAAAAGCATTCGTCTTACAGGTGAAAGATGTTTATAGAATGTGATGGAAAATCAAGTTTCACATAGTGGTTAGAGTGCTCCGAGTGCATTCACGTATGGACGAATGAAGAATTGAAGGCACGTGTGGATACATGTGTGCGACGTCTATGTGTGTGCATAGTGAGTAGAGGTGTGAGTGTGTTTGCTTTCGCGCACATGTATATTTGGAAGGGTGTTTGTTTTATCTGTGTGTTTATGTATACCATTGCTTTAAGTAACTTAGACAATGAACTTATCTCAGTCCCCTTCACTACCTCTCTCAGTTGTTATATTTCTATTCCTGGCTCTCAGACATGTATTCACATGCCTTCCCTTGTACGTCTTAAATTTGCATTGTCATTCTTGAGAAAGTGTTAAACACGAAACGTCGACTATTTTTAATAAATCCACTATACATTTTTTATAAATAAAAATAGGAAACTCTCTTACTCAGAGACCGAGACACTAGAAGATCTTCAGAGGAAGGTACCCCCGTCTAACACATGTTTCGGCCCTTTTTGACTTACTGACAGTCTAAAGGGACTGGGCCTCACTTGGGTCATGACTCCCAAGTGGCCTTCTGTTGATATTTTTTCCCGCCTCGGGAGGGATTTGAACCCGCAACCTCCAGTTCCTTAATTCCTTGCTTCATATCCTCTCTGGTTTGTGTATAGGCGATGACCTCTTTAAGCTGCAATGTCTCCTTTGCTGCCTCGATTGCTGTACTGACTTTCCACTTCCTTCCGCTACTTCCAGTCTTCAGCGTGGGTTGGACAGACCGTACCGACGCGTCTAATGATTCCTGGAACATCATCGCAAGTCTGGATTTCCCAGCTTTGTATTCTTCAACTACTGACTTGAATGGAAGTGCTAGTTTGGTCCTTTTGCAGTAGAGGGCAGTGTCTGTCAGTGTCAGACAAGGTGGCACGCCTAGCCATTTCCTGATGACCTTGCTGATCTTTCTTTCGATTGCCTCTACGATACTTGAGCTTATTTCGTAAACAAGCAGGGGCCATAGCAGTTTTGGGATCAGCATAAACTGGAGACACCAAATCTTGAACTTGCCGATAAGTCCACACCGATCAGTACGCAGTAGTCCATCTTCTGCCATGTTCTTGGTTTGCTGAACAGCACCTGTATCAAGAAGGGTGGCGTCGTACAATCTGCCGAGACTTTTCACTGGCTCTGCGCCGACTGTTGGTATTGGATGGTCGGCCACAGTGAATATGACATTAGCTGGCCTCCCTTTCTTCAGAGTCAAGCTCCTAGATTTCTTGGGCTTGAATCTCATGCGGCACCGCGTGATCAGTTCGTCCAGACGTTTCAGCATTTTCCGAGCTTCACTCTCCTTTGAAGTCAGCATAGTTGTGTCATCCATGAACACTTACAGTGGTGGCATATGATATCCATGTGCTAGGTCGGGGCCATTCCCTGCGCTCTCTGCAGCTTTCAGTATTACTTGCATGGCCAGCACAAATAGTATCGGGGAAATGGTACATCCCATCGCAATCCCCACCTGTGAGTCAGTCCANGCTGGCTTCCCTTTCTTCAGAGTCAAGCTCCTAGATTTCTTGGGCTTGAATCTCATGCGGCACCACGTGATCAGTTCGTCCAGACGTTTCAACATTTTCCGAGCTTCACTCTCCTTTGAAGTCAGCATAGTTGTGTCATCCATGAACACTTTCAGTGGTGGCATATGATATTCATGTCCTAGGTCGGGGCCATTCCCTGCGCTCTCTGCAGCTTTCAGTATTACTTGCATGGCCAGCACAAATAGTATCGGGGAAATGGTACATCCCATCGCAATCCCCACCTGTGAGTCAGTCCATCGTATTGTGTATTCCTTAGTGGAAAATCGCATGTGAAAGCCAACGAAATACACTTGCAGCATGCTTCTTATTGGCTCTGGAACGTGTTCCAACGCCTGCCATATCATCTGATGCGGTACTGAGCCATAAGCATTTGCGAGATCGAGCCAGATGACGTGTAGATCCAGCTTCTCCGTCTTGGCCCTGTGAATGGCTTCCCATATCATTTTGGCATGTTCTAAACATCTTGGAACTCCTGGAACGCCTCCTTTTTGTACAGTGGTATCGACGTATCCATTCTCCATCAGATAGTCTGTCAGTCTGGACGCCATCACAGAGAAGAATATCTTACCTTCCACATTGAGGAGCGATATGGGTCTGAACTGCCCAATTTCTGTGGAGTTTTGTTCTTTCGGTATGTATATGCCACTCGCTTTCCACCACTACTTGCTGACATGCAGTTCCTCCCAAGCTTGCTTTAGTAGGCGGTCGCAGACGCTTGAGTACACCTGGGCACCTCTTGTAAACCACATAGGGAACTCCACTGGGACCCGCGGCCGATTTACATCGTGCCTTATGTACGACTCTGGATATCTCCTGTAGACTGGGAGGATCAATGTCGAATTTAACCCTGGTTCTCCAGGTCATACAAGCCCAAAAAATATTGTGTCGTTGGGCAGAATCATATTAAGTTATAGTGGTTAGAGAAGATTTATCTTATCACAGACTGAAAAAAGACAACTAAAAAAAAATTAATTTTACACTTTTAGCTGAAGGTTCATGTCACTAATGCAGTCTTTCCTTTGGGTCGTATGAAACACGAATGACATTTCCCCCTTGTTATTCATTTTACGGATTTGTTTTTTTTATTTGGAGGTTTTTTTTCAACTTTTTCTCCAATTATTTTCAGCTTCTGTGCACGAAATAAGAGAGGACTAGCATCCATTCAAGGAATTTTAAGGAGGGGATTTTAAAATTTAAGGGGCGAATCTGGCAGTCGAGCTGTCGGAGAAAACAAGGCTGATGAAAGGGAAATGTTTCGTGTCAGTCTGGGAAACGATAGCTGATAACGGAGCTCGTCATGCCCGCCGTTGGGCGCCATTAATATTATGTTTATGTTTTCATTTTATATCGTCTCTTTATTTGTATTTCAGTTTCACAGTGAGCTATGGTTTACCTTAATTTGTACCATGCTGCTGACAAGCTTAGTTCAATCGTAAGTTTTTTCCCTTTTTTTTGTGGTGACTATCATTTTCCCTTTATAGAGAAAACGGTAAAAGATAATTAGTTAAGGGCAAAACTTGCATTAGTACAAAGTGTTACTGGTTATCTCTTTAACGTATTGTGGAAGGGCGTGTGAAACAGGCTTGATACTTAATTTTTTGAGAGATATATTTAGCACTTTTGCCCGACATGGCACATATAGGGGAAATTAAACACACAAAAAAACAACAACTTTACCTCCCAATTCTTAAGAAGCATTTTACAGAAATATCGTATTTTTGCTCTGTAACGGCTATTTATGGAGGAAAAGTGATAAACGCTTCACCCAAAGCGTATCGGTCATATTGAAAAAAAGCAAAAAGGATACCAAATTTCACGTCTGTAGATTACTTCCTGGTTAGTGAGATGAAAGACATACGGATGACCCCCCTTACAAAATTCCTGAAAAGTAATGAGATTTAAGCGCTTGGAGCTTTGCTAGTAGATTTTGGAGAGCGGCACTTTTCTTTTCAAGAGGGCGAGGGCAAGATCCGATGACAATCTCTTGATGTATTTCGTTTAGAGAGAAAGGGTAAGGATGGTTAGATTGCTGAGAGACGGCCTGGCCGTGCAGTTAGTGGGTTGTTCATTAGACGTGAGGTGGAGGGACCGGGTTCCTGCACGACGGCGACTATCAATGAATTTGTTAATATTTTTTTTTTAACTTTTAACATAGTCTTTAGCATCTATCTATCTATCTATCTATCTATCTATATGATACTGTTTTAGGTGTATGCATATTATGCATTACATTTATAACACTGTTGTGTGCCAGTGTAAAACAATTTTTCTTCGGGGTAACAAAGTCCTATTATTGAACTTTACACGGGTGTATAATGAACTGGGTTGAATGCCAGTACAGGATACTGGAATTCAGTTCATTCTGCATCATTGCATCTTTTACTATAACATTGCAACACTTTCCAGTTATGAACCTGAAGAAAGGTAGTATTACTGTACTTGCCAAATGTAAGCAGTACTAAGCAGCCATTTCTGAGGACACTGTGTTGGATGTTTCACTGACTATCAATATTATGATGTAGATGACTCTGTATAGATT
>JAWQUT010000214.1:702271-723427 GCA_033807755.1 Ellobium chinense
CTGCCTGCCTGCCTGCCTGCCTGCCTGCCTGCCTGCCTGCCTGCCTGCCTGCCTGTCTGTCTGTCTGTCTGTCTGTCTGTCTGTCTGTCTGTCTGTCTGTCTGTCTGTCTGTCTGTCTGTCTGTCTAAATGATACTGTTGTAGGTGTATGCATATTATGCAATACATTTATAACACTGTTGTGTGCCAGTGTGAAATAATTTTTCTTCGGGGTAAGCAAAGTCCTTATTATTGAACTTTACACGGGTATATAATGAACTGGGTTGAATGCCAGTACAGGATACTGGAATTCAGTTCATTCTGCATCATTGCATCTTTTACTATAACATTGCAACACTTTCCAGTTATGAACCTGAAGAAAGGTAGTATTACTGTACTTGCCAAATGTAAGCAGTACTAAGCAGCCATTTCTGAGGACACTGTGTTGGATGTTTCACTGACTATCAATATTATGATGTAGATGACTCTGTATAGATTTATGTCACTTGTACATGATGCTTTTCCATGTAATGTTAAATTTTCAGCATAATTATTGACGATGCTCATGAAGAGGAAGAATTACTAGCGAAGTTCCCGGGACTTTTTAAATCTGAGGAAGAATTAAGGGCCATTGAAGATAAGGTAGGTCAAGGTCTACTTATATGGCTTACAGTGAGTGAATGACAGAAAATAAGGGCGGCTGACAGGCAGTGGTTTTAACAGCAGTATATATAGTCAGTTGTGTTGAAAGATTTCCGAATAATATGTCTCAAATCCAAGAGAAGAGTCATTATCACAAAAGAGAAAGGGGAAAAAGAGGGGAGAAGGATGGGGAAGAGGGGAAGGGAAGGAAAAAATAATAACCCGGGNGGGGGGGGGGGGGTAAGGGATATACTGGTGTAATTAATCTGTGTGAGTGACAGCTATTCAAGCGTAGGCTATATTGTAATCTATTTCAACTGGGGAGACAAGCTTCATATTAGGGGTGACTGAAGTACTTGTTGCTGTTAATAGTGACTGAGAGAAGATCGAACCCGAGTCATCTTGTTGAATCCTTTTAGTAAACGCACACAGTTATTGAATGGATAAGTTTGTTAATGTCTTTCATACTGGGTAAAACTGATAACTTTGTACGACAGAGCCTTGGACATACATATAATATGTATCTAGCAGAGAATATCTAGACCCTTGCTACTAAAATGTGCCAAATTTCAAGTGAATTAACTTTGAACCATTGTTGTTGTCGCATACTGAATGGAAGTAAGATTTTTTTTTAAGGGGAGGGAAGGGAGGCGATATTGTGTATTATGAAGATAAAGATGAGAAGAAGGACAACCTGTTCTGCAGGCATTCTTTGATTCCCATGCCAATATCATTTTCTATTCCTTAATGTTCCTTTATTTCCATGCCAATATCATTTTCTATTCCTTAATGTTCCTTTATTTCCACGCCAATATCATTTTCTATTCCTTAATGTTCCTTTATTTCCATGCCAATATCATTTTCTATTCCTTCATGATCCTTTTTACAGTCACGGCCATACTGGGAGCAGATGTCCATCAGTTTCGAGAAAGAAGTGCCAGATCGTGAAGATTCTGATAGAGGAGCAACAAAAATTTTTCATGGCTGTTGTGAATCGTGAGTAGACTGCTCAAGCTTTCAGTCGGTTGCACCGCGTCACAGCGCCACTTGCGTTTCTTGTGTTCCAAAACATCACAGGGTGCCTGGAGGCAGTTTAAAGTTTCGTCCTGGTGTACAGGGAGGACTGCGTTTTAGCGCCACTTCATGTTTGGTCGTATTGTAGAACGCGTTATCCTTCGGAGTATTTTGACTTTTTTTAATTGAAGAAATTTACTGCTTGGCGATTCCGCAAAGGGCTCGGCAGAGGAAGAATGCTTGACTTTATTATGTTTATATGACATTTCCATCTTCCTTTAACGACTCTGAACCATCACTTCTACCAAGGGTATGTTTGGCCACATGAAAATGCTCCTATTATATCAAAAAATAATACTGTCTATCAGAAAATGCTCCTAATATATCAAAAAAATAATACTGTCTATCAAAGTAAGCTTAAAATATAAATAATGAACTGCAAAAGGTAAAAATCACATGACGTGACTGACGAGAGCATTTTCAGTGCTGTTGTTGGGAGTAATTAATTTGTCCTTAGTGGCGCTGTTACGCGTTCTTCCATCTTGATGGAGCACGCCTTGGGCAATATTGTCGGCGCGTGGCGCTATGACACAGTGAAATTGTGCAACCAGATGCGACTGGCGCTATTGCACGGTGCTCCCTGTCAGTCAGTGGCGAAACTAGGCATTCTGCTTTTGGGGGTAGGGAGGAGGAAACCATCTGCTGCTCCTCCTCTTAGAAAGAAACAGCTGCTTCTCATCGGCCACTTCTCCATCCTCTCTCTCTCTCTCTGTCTCTCTGTCTCTCTCTCTCTCTCTTTCTTCTTCCTCTCCCCCCTCCTCCCGTAACCAGAGTGACCACTCTCGCAGTAAGGGAAGTTCGGAAGCGGGAGGGGGAAGGACTTGAGGTCAGAATGCCCCGATCCGCCACTGATGCCAGTTCCGTTTTTTTTTTGTGTGCTTATTTCTATGTTTCTATTTCTTCGTTTTAGATCATTTTTATGTATCCCATGAATAGCTTGAAACCTCTCCCTCCACCTTATGAAATGGTACTCTTGCCACAGGTTCCGACCATGGAGCAGAGTGGCCGAATGGTAACGGTTTGGACTCTACATAAAAAAAGTCGAGAGGTTCGATTCCATCCATCGTCGTGTTGATGCTTATCACCACATACATTCATTGTATATAAGATCTTCTGAAAAACTTGTTTCTACTTTCACACTGTGGGACAAAATAGATTATTGCCAGTACTAATCTTTGAAGTCATTATCATTACACAAAATATCTTTATAATTAGAGACGCAAGTCTGAGTCAGGGGTAGCTAACGCTAACCACACTTCTGTCATTGTCAATTTAATTAAATAAGAGTTATCTCCTTTTCATCCGGAAATTCGTGTATTGTTCTGTTTGTTTTTTTTTAAGCGAAATCAAATAAGCTCGTGTAATTTGGGCTTTTGACATTGAAAAAAAAAATCTACTGCATTGGAATAACATGCAATCCACATCGACACACAACCACTGTGCCTTTTCTCAACTCCCTGCGAATACAGGGAGTTGCCATGTGCAGGAGCTGATCACTAGTATTCTAATACTAACACTGCCCATAGCCAGATACCCATTTTTACAGACGGGTGGACTGAAGAAAATATGAATGAAGTGCTATCCCAGGCTCTTATAAGACTGTGGTCGGTAATCGAACCCACGACTTTAGATCTTGAGTCCAAAGCCGCAACTATTCGGTCGCGCTGCTCCACAGATCAAATGGAGGTCCAATGTAACCCTGTTGCCATGGCAGGTGGTCTCGATATACAGATGGTCTCGATATACAGATGGTATTGATGTACAGGTGGTCTCGATACAGGCGGTCTCAATATACAGATGGTCTTGATATACAGAGTGTATCGATATACAGGTGGCCTCGATATACAGGCGGTCTCGATATACTGGTGGTTGTTTTTTTGTTTTTTGCGTCTTAAAATTATAATTGATGTTGTAAATACTATATATACTTATAGATTTCACCTTTCACGTGGCGATAGTTCTAAGAAGCGATGTGGGGAACGTCCTTGTTTTTTTTTTAAATGCCTGTCGCCTTTTCTGGATTCTGTGTTGAAGCTAGACCTTAACGTTCACAGAGTGCTGTCATTCAAGGCTTATGAGGAGCTGAAGGACAAGGAGGGAGTACTGGTGAAACTGATCGAGTTCCAGAAGAGGAAACAGTACGTCCAGACAGAAACGTGCAGGTGAGCAGAATATTTTGTTTCGTATACAGTAGAACTTCATGACCTCTAGCAACACGTGTATGAATTCCTCCGTCTTTTGCTCCATATTTCTATACTGAATTTCAATTTTCAATTTACTCTTAGTGCCTGTTGAAGAACGCTTAGATTTTTAAAAAAATCTGATATAAAGTTTTAGTTCCCTTTAACTTTTGGTTTTATCTTGGCCGGTTTTAGTGCTGTTTGAAGGACTTATATACACATAACAATCTGAATTACTTCAAGCATCCATAGGATTCGGCGTCATCTGAGTTTTTTACCTCATTATTTCCTTAAATGTAAGCTTACTGCTCTGCACTTCTCAGATCTTTTACTATACTATACTTTTCAATGTTGAATTTGCTACACAAACTCGTGATGCAGAAATCCCTAACAAACATCCTGGTGCACGGGAGACGAGAAGAAGCCGGAGCAGGATCTCAGCCAATGAGATAAACAATCCAAACGGGAACATTAAACTATATATCCAAGCAAAAAGTTGGGAAATTAACTGTAGCACAATCGGACTTTTTAGATAGAAAGCCTGTCTCTATATAAAGTCACATATTAAACTCCCTACCATCATCATCATCATCGTCATCATCATCAACATCAACATAATCATCGTCATTTGATACAAGGATTAGCAAATCAGAAAGTTCCGTCCAAACCAGCGAAGTTAAGAATTAAGAAACTGCACTTTTATACATAAAATACTTTGATCACTATGAAGATATCACAAAATACATTAACATGTATATATTCGAGGGGTGTCTGCGCAAAGGCCTTATCACCCTTATATAATTCATATAACGATATAGTCTTTGCGCAGGCACCCCTCGAATTATATATATAAAAACAAGTCATAACCATCATCATCATTAAAAATTCCTCCACCTCAGCAACAACTACCAGATCCTGTTTAATGAAATGTAGCTCATGAAGTAATCTTTCACTGCGTTTATTTGTCACTGACACTTCTCACAATCTGTCATTGTCGAAGTAGAAACATCCACGACAGCAACCGAGTTACCGTTATTAACTAGGTGTTGAAATCAGCAATGTTAAAAGATTGGTGGGCAAGGGATTGCTGTGCAACTCAGCATTCGGTATAACATGTCATACGGTTTGGAGAACTAGAAAATATCTACTTATAAGTTTTGTGTCCATCAAACAAAGAAAAGAACGAAGAAAAAAAAGCAACGCATATGGTCTGTGTCTGACAACAGAAATGTCAAATGTAATAATTCCTCATGAGTTAACTTTTCATGGCGACAAAAAAAACAACATGCATTCCTGTTTGCACTATTTAAGACCCAGTGACACATACTTTGCCTCGTTTCCGTTAGACTTTTTACATATAAACTAGTCGCAAAACTTGCCTAAATGGCATTTTCCCACAATTACTAGCGAATTCCACGCAATTTCTGCGTGGATATTTATGTTTTGAAATAATTTTAATATTCTCAGGCATTTTGATCATGTTGTTTGTTACGATATTCATGGAAATGCATGTACATGAAATACTTTACATAACAAGAGGAACATAGCAATGAACAGACTACATTCAAACCCAGTATGTTGATTTTGACGCAACCAACAAGAAAACTGAAAATGCTATCAAATGTTATCTCTACAAGCAGAAAATCCATATAATTTTGAATTCGTTACTAAAACTTAGACTTGATTGATACCAAAAACAAAGGGATCGAAAGTAGAGCATAAGAGCATGTGAAATTTTCGAGAACATCGTGCACAAGATTGTGAAATCCTGCCAGACGTCATAACTCCTTTTCAGCTAAACATTAGTGGGGGAAAATAAACCATTTAGTGGTCGGTCGATAGCTGAATTTGCAGTACACAATAGTTAGCTCTTAAGCTTTCAATATCGAAAGTATCGATTCTGACATTCAGTGCCGGACAGACATTTCCATACTTTCAATGCCTTTTGACACATTCGATACCAGAGGAATTGGTTGCTAGTTCGGTACTGAGGATCGGGGGAGGGTTTAAATTGATTTCGGTTCAAAATTAAATTTGACATGTTATGATATGTAATATATTATAATTTGTGTGCTAGCTTCGAAAGTCTGAGCGTCAGCTACATGAGAAAGTGGTAGATGAGTGGAAATAATGTGCAAGAGGAACATGTATGAGTCTTTTTACAGTGTATTGTATTCATGTGATGTGGTATTGTATTGTGAAATGATGTTTGCCTATGGCCTATTAAAACCTTTGAACTTGAACTGGATATCAAGTCATTGTTGGTTCGTTAATGAAGCATCATATGGACCGTTAATTTGTTACGGAGGATGGGCTTGTAATCGAATTACTTTCGAAGCTTTTGAAACTAAGCCATTGCACCGGGTTTGATTAAGCAAAGCATGAACGAGGATAATTTCAAAGTAATAGGAGGGGAAAATTCCTGTTTTGGTCAGACGAACTGTCGCACTTTACTTCGGAAGCATGAAATGGTATTATATTCAGAACTGGAGTTTCGATACGGACTCAAAATTAAAGAGTATCGGAAGCATCGATATTCAAATATAAATCACTATTAAACATGGACTTCCCTTTTCTTTTTTTTTTTCTTAAACACCAGCTTTAAGTTGCTACATTCGTTTATGTTTTTTTTTTTTTCAGACAATTGCCTGATTGTGGATTTCCATGCTCGTGTGCAAAAGAGGACCGGCTCTTCACGGCACTTATACTAAATCCCAAGTGGCCAGATAAGAGCAAAGAAAAAGTCATTCTGGACTTCGTCGCTGCACCAACAGTCTGTAGGTGTTTCAATAACCTGGCGGCGCCAGGCAGGAGGGACGAACTCTGAGCAAGACAAAGTGTTATGATTAAGGACTTAAGTACCTATCTTGTTTCCGGCAAGGAAATTATAAATACGCCGGAGAGCGCACCATTGCCGTCATCTGCAGCTAAGTAATACAGTCATCGCGTGTCCACATTTTCATCATGCCTATAAGGGCAAGCATCCCAAGCTATTCATACTGTAATTAGCTCAGGCTTTCATTGTATCAGTCAGAGAACATGACCTTGAAGTCTCTGTCGATGATTTCGCGCTCCAAAAACTGTTTCGGATTTCATAATTTATTTCTTGAAAGACTTCTATCCGATATGCTTAAAATAAGATGTGAGTCCAGCATATTTTATCGCTTTGTCAACAAAATCAGCAGACTAGATGAAAATTGTAGAAGATTATTATACCCAACAACAGTGCAAAAGTTCATTGTTATTTACATTAAGTAATGGGCTGAACTTGATTTGAGCGTACATGTGTAATACCCAAACTTGATTTGAGCGAACTCAGATAGCCAAAATGAAACTTCATTTGAGCGAACATAAATTCCTTAATAAGTCAATAAGAGCAAATTTACATGCGATACCAAAAGTCATTCGATACAAATTCCCACAAGCAGATGTGAGTGGTAACTAAAAAAATAATTACATTATTGTTTTGATTTTCTTCTCTGCCTGACTTTCTGTCTCCATACTCCTCTTTCACCTCCCCACAGGTAAGCAGTAGGCAACGAACGACATTGTTCACATTTTGTTCATGAGCTTTTTTGGTATACTGAAAACGGGTGATGGTATCGGGGGAGGGGGGGGGGCATACTTCTTGAGTAAAAAGGTAATGACATCTTAATTTCCGATTACGATTACGCTCAAATCAAGTACGCTCAAATCAAGTTANGGATCTTCTAAAGGAAAATGTCTGTCGCACGATTACTGACATCATCACCTGCCTTTGTTAAGGGACAATCTTAAACGGCAAAGTATGAGGAGGCAACGAGTAAGGTTACACACGCGCAAATCTTTTTGCTGTTTAATACTATGTATTGTCGACTGCTCTCACTCAGGCCCGAATTTTCATCGGTCATTCCCACTGACCAGATAGGCATCTTGAGCTAACATAATAAAGAATGTTTAGTAGCCCATGACAAGAAAATATTTTTGCTGTGAAAACCCAGTTGAAATCTCAGGCTATTTCCAGAGAAAAAAGGTTAACTCATTAGCAGGCCCTACCTCTTTCCAGTCCCTGAACCCAAAGAGTGATGATTTAACTTAACTGGCCAGAGAGGGGATTTAATGCAGTAGAACAGGCACAGAAGGAAGAAAAAAATGAAAAATGTATCACCCTTAGGAGTAAGTCCAGTCTAGGTGAAATCAATAATCAATAGTAATGCGCGTGTGTAATCTTAACGTTCATGACCCTGTCACAAGAGAGACCAGCTCACGCACATCTTGACCAGACAGATGCCCAGACACAGACCCAGGGATTATACGTCTTGCCCCTATGGATTTTTAGTCTCCGCGGCTTACAGCGAGATGAGACAGATGACTTCATAAATACAGATTTTTCTGTCGGAACAGAGACATAGGAAACACGGGCCCAGTTTCATTTGGTTGTTCATGATTAGAAAATGTTCAGTATATATAAGATTAAAGTGTTCATGTGAACTTGAAAGCCATATACTACTCACATACGTTATGTATTTGTACTGTTGTTATGAATGTCTACCTCAATAGGACTTATACATTGTGCATTGTGTGCAAACAGTGGATCTCATGGCCACGGCTATAAGGGGAACCTGGCTTTAAAGGGAAAGCTCCCTCTACACAGTTTGTGAAAGTTTGTGAACGAACCATAAAGAAAACTTAGGAGATGAGAAAATGTGAGGAACAAATATGTAAAGAAGCGCAGACACAAATGGGCCACATTGTTATTTCCTTCCTGGTTCAGACTGACCCGGACTTAATCTATTTCGTCTTGCCCATCTCTGCCAACAAACTACATGCTCGTGAAAATAATTGCTCCAGTTAAAATAAATTAAAATGTCCACAGTTTCCTACTGACTTACTGGAACCCTTATCTGTGAGCGCAAGGCATGTGAAAACAGGGAAAGAGAAAGGCAAAATAAAATCCAGTAGTCTCGTAGGACCTCAAGTGGACCTCAAATGGAAAGTGTAGGACCTCAATTTGAAAGTATAGGCCTTCATATTGAAAGTGCTTTTGCAGATATGTAACCTTGAGACTAATATACATAGGGAAAAGAAAATATGACATGAGGCAATCCATCATGTGTCTGAGGGGACGCCCTGACGCTTAAAGAAAGGTGGGGCACTTGACAGGTAACACAGGTGAATTATATAACTGTAACACACCCTCTCTGCAACAGATCTGTGTATGTCTGTCAATGTCAGGTTGATCCAGAGTCTTTTCCTTTCAGCCGCTTCCCTCCCCAACTCCACCCTTCACCTACCCCTCCCTCCCCTCTGCCTTTTCATATGTGACTGTTTAACTAGTACATGGGAAAGACAGCTTACGTCACTGGAATTAGACTGAAGAAGTCGAAAACTAGAAGCCAGCAATGGTGACGTATAAAATTACTTTTGGAGGAAAACTGCATGTACATTTCTCACTGTTCCTGTGTGTGGAAGGTGGATACCAGTTATACTCTAACGCAGTCAAAGTTACTGTCTGAAAATTGGCGTTCAGCCCTATATTTATGCAACTGGAAGATACCCAGTGATCTGAGAAAGTCACTGAATGGTGTGGCCTGCTGAGGTAACAAAACTGTGAACGAGCATTGTTCGAATTTGATGCTTACTAATCATGATGCTGTCAGCAATAAAAAAAAGTCGTACACATACTTGACGTTTTCAGTGCAACCTCGGAAGAGCTGGAAAGATAACAGCACACGCGATAACTATGGGGTGATCAGATGTTTCTTCCAGTGCTTGCGTACTGTGTCCTTACATATACCTTGATCTGTATCGATATTATTTCACTTTCCAGATCTTCAATATACTTCTTCAAAAACTGTACACAAAAGGCATTTTACTTACGCCTGTAATAATTCTAGTCTGACCCAGTGCAGCGACCAAGATAGCTTATTAATTTTAGTTTATGAAATCTATCGTATAAAAAAATATAAGGCGAACGTTATTTAGATCTGGTTCTTTTTCATTCAGTAATCGATGAATTCTAGATGGCTATCCGAAGGCGATAAAAACTTTCATATCCTGAAGACAGAGAGGTCGAAATATTGTTTGCAAAGGTCAGATTGTGTCATAGTTTAGGGACCGTCTGTCAGTCAAGGTTGACCTTAGATGTAACACCGGTAGGGTGATAAAGGTCTAGACTTTCATTTTTGTGATACTGTGAGGCCAAAATCTGACCCGCTCTAACAGCAGGTTTGATGGTAATCAAATGTAGGCCGCATAGCGCTGGCCTACAAATACGAGCATAAATATAGAGCAGTTGATTACCTCATTTCATAAAGTGATAGAGGAAAATAACTACACTATAAAAAGAAAAAAAAATGCATTAACGTTGTTTGCCGGATGACGCGCAGATGTTACACTTGAACTGAGGCTTGCTATACTGATTAAATAAGGCAGCAAAACCTAGATCATGTCAGTAGTAGATAATAATTCGGTAACTGACTTTGTCACCCTCGATGTGCGTGAGTGTCATTGTATTAGTGGAACCAGGTGGTATGGATCATCTTTAAGGAGGAGGAATATGAGCCCGAAATGATATTATCTGGAAAGTGTGTCACAAGGGATTTTACGAAAGGATTGTGAAATATCGATTTTTAGATCACATTTGAGAAGAACAGGCAAAAACACCTATCACTGGAAAACTTCCTGTCCCTATGGGGATCGAGTCCAGGACTCTCAGTTTGCAAGTCTAAACGTCCTACCACATAACACTACTGAGATGCTACTTCACAGCATCTTAAACCTTAAATACCTACTGCCAGAATATTGTTCCCAATTCCACGGGAAAAGTGAGCATTCACCCGTGACACAGATGTGGTTTAGCTTGTAAAATTAGGATATAACAAGCCGAAACTCGCCATTTGTTTGAATAGGAAAAAAAAGAGATAAATGCAAGATCTTAGAAATATGAACAACTCAGATCATCAAAAAAAATGGCTTAGGCGAAAATGGAAGGAGCGTGACGATAATATTTTGCAATATGCAGTAAAGTAGTATGGCCTCCAATTCGTCGCCTTCCACACGAAAGGGTGTATCCCTGTTTTTCACGTTTTTAAGGTGAGCGATTTACCGGTACGTCTGATTCGATCATATTGATAGTTAGCTTAATTTTATGCTATATCTTCGTTACTATTTGAGCTAGGGATACACCGTTTCGTGTGAACATAGTTCTGAGATAGCACTACGTACTGGTGGTGATAACTGAAAACCGTCAAAAATCGGGATACGACCTTTCGTCTGGAAGGCGACGAATTTTATATCGTAGATAAATCTGTCAATTCGTTGTGATGTTCTGGTTCCGAGTCCTTTATTTTCTTCATCAAGTTTTACTCACGATCTCAAACACTTCATAAACTCGAAATCGCATACTAATCTCCAGTGGCGATTCTTGGACCTTAAAACTACCCGTGCAACCTCTCACCTCCCGCTCATTCTTCAAATCTCGAAATGTATTTAGATAGCTAGAGTACAATAATCAGATTCACTGCACATGCTCTAAATAGCTTTAACAAAGATGTTAATATTACCACTAAAATAACTCTCCGTTTGCACAGAAAAGAGGGATAAAGTAAAGACGGCCAGATCTTTTGGATGGCGCGCGGGCAAACAAGGGCGCACTTAGAAGTGGGCCTTAATAGATATCGATACTGAGTACTCTAGATATTTGGTTCCAGTCGCGAGTACTCGAAACTTGCTATTAATTAAATTTTGCGTCCTTATTTGTTGTTCTCTCTACAAATAACTTGTTCTATTATTTTTTTTAAAAAAATGGTTAAAATAACTATGTAGTAAAAAGTACTATTCCAAAGTCAGATTGGGAGCAAGCTGGCACCCATAGTATCTTATGTCTTCCTGCAATATCATTCCCTCAGAGCACCTGTTTTCAAAGGCCGGGGAACTATAGTCTCACAGAGAAGATCACGCCTTTCTACAATTAAAATGTTCATGATCCATTTTCTTCCTCCGTAAATTTTTTACTGTTTCAGGCTAAGCTGGTATGAAAGAGAAAGAAGACGATAAAAAAGGATGACTGTTAAAATTGCTATTGGATCTAAGAATAATTACTTTTTACGTCAGTTTTTAGCTAAAGTTGATTGTTTACGTGTTCAAAGAACTTCATTTAAAGTATTGTTCTTTGTTTAAAAGAAAAAAACAAAAACAAATAGCGAAACAAAACAAACAAAAAGCAGTAACAAACTTTTGAGGGGAAAATGGGGGTGGAAAATGGCCGTCGCCAGCTCGCTCGAGGAAAGCTACATGACACGCGTTTAAAATTATGATGTCACAGTATCGATATCTAATATCTACGAGATTCAAGCCGTGAGTACTCATCTTAAGAGATATTTGAAAATATCTATTCATGCCAACCTCTAGCGCACTTGATCCTATTTTTGAAAATGGCGCAGTAGGTGAAAGACAAAAGACGTAACAGAAAGGGGGAAAGGTGTTTTTGTCTCTGTAATTTTCGAAATCAAATACAGTAATATTTCTGTATTTTCTGAGCCTCTATTTTCCCGGCACTGCACGGGTTGCACTTAATGTCGAGCCGCCATTGCTAATCCCCTGTGTTTGGAGTTTGTGATGTTTTACAGTATTATGACTGTATATCGTCCATATTCATGTGTAAGATCGCATTACAAGAATTAGTTCCGTGTCTATATAGGTATCAGTTTTGTTGTTGTTGTTGTTCTTTGTTTAAAGATCTTCGGCCAATTTTGATTATATCATCGAAATTAAAATTTACGAACGATTTCAAAGAAATCGCAGGTCGAAAGCTATCCATTTAGTTCAAAAGGTCTCTTTAGCGAACAAAAGGTTTCTTACACCTTGCCCCCCCCCNTGACAGCACCATATAAGTCAATACGCACTTGAGAGCTTGCTCATTAGCGATGGGGTCTAAAAATGCAAGTGTCTCTCTTTACATTGCCTTTGGATGCACTGCGCTGAGGATATGGGAGCGCTGAGACTGTGGGACAGGGTATAGGCTTTCAGGTTATGGACGCCGAAAACTGGCTGACGTTGACAAAGTCATATTGCCAATGTTTGAACATAGCCCATAGGTGAAACAAGAAGGAGAAATTGTATTTAGACAAATAGATAACATGTTGGTAATATCAGATTCATAGATTACTTGTGCGCTACGCCCCCCGTTAAGACCTAAAGTAAGTGTTCGAGATATTACAGACAAAATCGGGGAATTTTTGGATCGCACCTCGTTACTGAGATATCTGATAACGATGTCACCAGAAGAAGACATTCATTAAAGAATGTCATTATTATCAATGTCCAATTCAAATTTTCATATCGAAGAAAAGAGAAGGGTCGTGGGATTGGCTGCCTATAACCTTAATCGTTTGTTCTTTCTCTCTTTCTATTTTCTTTTCCTCTTGCTCTCTCTCCTTCTCCTTGCCACTCCTAGGGTAGGTTTATATTATCGCTGACATTTCATACAGATAAGAACCTTACAAAAATGACTTTCTTCCCCTCTTCTTTTCCGCCCAATTCAACTCCGTTTCTCCATTTCCGGTGTGATTCTCAACGAAAGTTAACAAAACTAATCTAAGCACTGATTTTTTAAAAAAGAGTTAACGCATGAATAATGACGAAACTCAAATATATTTTGTCTCGTGCTTCTCCTCAACCCGAGGGGTGCCTGCGTGAAGGCCGTATGACCCTTATATAATTCATATAACGATACGCGTGTTTGCGCAGGTACCCCTGAGTATACTGAGTATAGAACTGACCTTGTGATCTCGACCCTCATGTACTCAAAGTACATAAATTGCTACAAGTACAAAATGTAGAAAAAATAAAACTTTCGTCACGAATGCATAATATAACTTACAAGTACAAAACTACTGACTCTTATCTCGAAATTTGACTGAAAAGCCACTCTTTACTGGATATCTGAGAAGGAGATCGGTTTAACCCACAAAATGAAAAAAAAAAAAAAGAAGAGTTTTTTTTGCATGCAGGCCCCGGGGAGGGGGAGGTGACATTCTCCATCGATATTTTTTACAATGGAAGCTCTACCACAACTGGATACCTGAGAGGCAGACCGATCTAACCCACAGTAATTGACATTTCTGAAAGGCACAGCACTTTTAAAAGCGATTTTCTCGAAAGTAAATCTGTGTGGGTTAGATCGGTCTGAACCTCATGTATCCTATTATTAACTCCGCGAGTATACACGAGAAAGAGAGAGAGAAAGAGAAAGAGAAAGAGACAGAGAGAGATAGATAGAGAGAGAGAGAGAGAGAGAGAGAGAGAGAGAGAGAGAGAGAGAGAGANGAGAGAGAGAGAGAGAGAGGGGTTGGAGGGGCGGTAAGGATGAAGGACGGAGAGTGACCAGTGAAATTCATTGATTTGTTCAGCTGAACTCAAAACAGTACTGGTGTCCTCATGAGCAACAAGTCAGTTCAACAAGTTCAATTTCACATGATTATGCAAACGATTTTGATTATACAGAAGATACGCGATTAGCCAGTCTAATTTGTTTGCAACTTTCTCTTTTCAACAACAATAATACCAACAAACAATAATCTAAATAACTGCTGTCAAGCGAAGACAGCAATAGACGCAACTGGCGATAAAGCAGAATCCTGTTTTATGTCAAGAGGATATCAGGAAGGAAAAAAAAGATATATAAAATATGATTGTAATTATTATCTGATGAAAGCCACCACGTGATGATCGTACGATGCAAGTATGTGGCTCGACTTAGACCCTCACATCACGGCTGGGCAGAAATAAATCCGGACTCGAAACTAGAGCTAGGATTCAAAAGATTCGAATCCAAACTCGAATCCCGAGGGGAAGGGATCAGGGAGGATATTGTTGGAATTTCCACTTGTACTTATTAGAGTGACAAGAAAATAGCCACTAGATTCTACATGGGGTCTTTTATAGTGTATATTCATTTTAAATAAAGCTAAAACATTACACCTGTAGCCTACCTTTGCACAGAGACCCACATTTTAATATGCCACTGGGATTTCTTAAAAACCGAACTTTTTATTCCTTTTGTTATTGCTTTAAATTTCATGTGAACCAAAGGATTCGAATCCAGACCAATTATTGGATTCGAATACGGAATCGAACCCAGGGTGAGAGGATTCGATGGATTCGAAACAGAAGCTTGCCCACGCTTACCTCATATATAAAGAAGGAGCTACACAAGTCGGCCACTGCGTTAGGATTATAGAAGGGCTCTGACAAGGGGCAGCAGCTCGTCTCGGTTCAAAAGGAATCATCAGCAGCAGTGTTGTTGGGGAACTGAGAATAAATAATAAATTTGTTTCGATCGGACAGTTAAGATGAAGAATATCTTGATCGTGCTTGGTGTTTTCTTGTGTGTAGCGGCCACTGGACTCTCGGACAAAGTTGATGTCAAAGACTGCGGTAAGTGGCTTATTGTATTTTGGTGGTGTTGTTCAGCTTGGCAAAAAATAAGAATGATGTAATGTAACGTAATGTAATGTAATGTAATGTAATGTATATAACACACAAATTCAGTACAAATGTGCTGTAAGGCGCTTGAGAATTATTTAGTAAACCGTGCACAGAATGCATAAAAAAATAAAAAAAAAAATACTGGACAACCAAAATACTCCACCGACATGAACGCGTGCGCAACCACACACACGCACACATACACGAACACACATCTACACACACACACACCTACACACACACACACACGTGCGCACACGCACACACACACACACACACACACACACACACACACACACACACACACGCACGCCCATGTTAATGTGATCGCCATCCGTAATGTCTTCAAACACGATGACGACTGAATACCAAACCCTGCTTTAAACAAATTGTTTCTAAAGGTGATGATGTTTTTACTTTTCCTTGTTTCAACACTGCTGCTATTCCACAGCTTAGGGGCCACCTATAGATAAAGCCCTTTCGTCTAGAGATAGTCCGACTCACCAGATGACGTTCTTTTTTCACACGTTGATTTCATTGTTATCAAGACGGCAGGAATAACCCTTATTGTAGCCAGGGTTCGCACTGGGTTTGCAAATATTGCATGGGCATACGTAATGTCACTGCGAAAGCGCATAATGCATAACCATTTTTGCCTAGGCGCATTTTGCAAAACAAACAAACAAACAAACAAACAAACAAACAAAGACCGAGACAGTCAGTGGATAAGAGAAGAGATTTGTGGCCGCATACATAATCCATACGTTAATTAACGTACCGCTTAGACTACAGTGAACACTACTAATGTTTTGGGAGTTTCTCGTGGTCACCGCATTGCGTTAACCAACGTAAGGATTATGCATATGGCCAATTATATTGTCTGGATTAATTAATAAACAGGGCCATAACTCACTACTCAGGGTCGAGTATTTATTATCCTCACCGTTTTGTAAGTACGGTGAGGATAATAAACGCTGACCACTGGGTAGACTAGTATGTTCATGGATATGATGATAGCCTCATCTTTCAGAAAGTTGCGCACACCAGCGCGTATACACATTTTTTTCTGCGTCAATGGGAATCCTGCACAGCATCTTTGTCATCTTGTTCTGTTCTTGGCACTAAAGGATATTTTCACAAACTGACACACTATAGCCAATCAGTTCTCATCTGCTCTCAGCTTGATACCCTTAACACTAATACTCGTCCAACCCTTATTCCTAACTCTAACCCTGTCCTAAGCCTTATCCCTACCCCTAAAGGTAGCTGGTCACTCTATCCCTAACTACATTTCAAACAATACTAAAGACCAAGTGCTTAAAAGCGTTAGAATACTCGCCGGAATTAAGGCACACGCAAGTGAATTAATCATTTTGAAACTCTTCAATGCACTCTGCTTATTGCTATTATTATTAGTACTATTTTTATTATACTATAATATAGGTTTGCTCAAGGTCTCTTAGCTTGCAAGTCTGAACGTGGTACCACTTCACCATAGGGACGCTAACTTCACAGCAATTCTTAAATACCTATTGCCTGGAAATGTTCCCCCCCCCCCNCCCCCCCCTTCCCTCATGCGAGCCTAGTGTTCACCCGTGACCCTAACATACTTCCCGACTGCTCACACCTAGACGGTATAAGGGCGGATCTTTAACAAATAACACGATAGATTAGACGATACATTATCGTTGACGATAAACATACAAAAATATACAGAAATACTTAGTCAGGTTCACAGTTTCTAAAAATAAAGAATGAAACTCGAGCATGCCATGATTTATCTTTTAATGACCATTCAATCTTCTACTACAGATCTAATGCTTTCTCCTGAGACGAAAAAAAATCGAGTTTTTTGAGTACTACTTTTTTATTTGTGCATTACATTTATATTTTCGGTTAAAAAATGAGCGCGTGATAATCTTAATTAGTATTGATAGATTTTAATCTTTCAGTCCTTTTCAGCATAGGGAAGTACCAAGTTCGTTCCCTACAAAATGGTGCATTTTCCCCTTACTTTGCTTAGTAAACGAGCGATGGGTTACGATGTACAGTATCTTTACTTTTCTGTCGCAAATCTTTATCACTACGGTAAAATTCTGTAAATAGACTGTTGTTGAAAAAATTGAGTAAAAATAAATTATTACTGGAACAGAAAAAAAGAAAAAGAAAAGAATCATAGAAAAATATATTTGAACAACTACAAAAAGTTTGACAAAAGACTAATCGATATGCGAACCTTTGAGCCCGAACGCCCACTTCATCTATTTAATGACCTGCAGGTTGTGAAACATCCGATTTATCGTCTCATCTCTTCTCTAATGTTCAAGTGCGCTACTTGACCCAAACAAAGGTCAGGGGTGTGAAAAACCCAAGAAAAAATATCACTTCTCTGGTTTTCCAGAACAAAGATATTTTGTCGAGAAAAATTGTGTCTAAATTCGTCTTACATCCTGTTTCATATATCACAATGACGAACGTCATGTTTATAATGAAGAAAATGTAGCTTATGTAATGATATAGAGGATGAGTTCCATTGTCTGATAGTGTGTCCACGGTTTAAGGAATTTAGGAAAGAACTACTTCCAGGATATTTAAAAGTTAAACCAAACATGTATAGATTCGTAAAATACTTTAAAAGTGAATGGGGTGAAGACATACGTAGACTGAGTAAATTANTTACCTTTCAAACTCAGAACGACTATGACAAAATTCCATCTAGGCAACCATAGATTACCAGTGGAAACTGGGAGGTGGATCAGACAGCCCACTCATAGACAGATTATGTCCTGTGTGTCGTAATAACTCTTTGGGCGACGAATTTCACTACATTTTCGAATGTTCATGCTTTGAAAACGACAACGAAAATTTCTTATCAAAATTATTTTAGAACAAGCCTAACATCTTTAAAATAAAATATTACGCTTCAGTGACCGCCAAAAATACAGCATTCATAATCTGATTCGTTTTGTTAGAAAAATCAAGGAGACATTTTGAGCCGTTTTCTTTTTTCCTTTCTCCCTCCTAAACAATTTTGCATTGCCGTTTCGTTTATTTTCCACATTATTGTATATATTGTATTGCAATCTGGAAATAAAGGTCAGTTCAGTTCAGTTCAGTTCAGTTCAGGATGGATTATGCTGTAGAGAGACTTGTTTTAACCAGCAGGAAACTTATTTAGATCTACAGCTCGTAAATTCTGGTTACAGACCTGTAATAGGATTGGAGCCTTTTTTCCTCTGTGGGTTATATTATAACATTTTGAGCTGCCCTCTGAACCCAAAGTTTTAGCTTTCACCCAGACCCATACCAGATTGAAGCCCATTATGTGGCCCAAATTTTAAGACTTACCCAACCCTAGCAAGCCCATTGAAATTTTGAGCTTGGTTGCTATTTGTAAACAGACCCTACATTTTTCACTGGTCAATGCCAAACCCCTCCTCTTCCGCCTGAGCACACCCTTGACCTGGCAGTTCCAGCCCAGGACTAAATAGTGCCTGGTAAAATAAAGTAAAATGGACACAGATTCCCATGCTATCAAAATTTCCCTCCTGGAGCCCTTATTACTGGAAGCAGGGCATGCCAAAAGAGGGAAAAGGGGAGATGAAATATACCCCCTAAGTTGTAGGACCACAAAGTGAAAGTACAATTACAGGCCTGTAACCTTCTGATGTGGAGCGTGTTGAACAATGACTTGATGAATGTATGATCTACATTATTTTGATGAGCATTACACGGGGCTTCTTGTTCCCTCTCGTTTTAACAACACCATACTTTTTTGTTGTTGTTAGAGGGGGTGGATTTTTATTCGCCTATTACACTGGACAGACATAGGTCAGAGATCTATCTCATGTCTGTCCTTACAAGTAACAATAGAAAAACTCGCGTTTTAATATGGACATACATTATATACTCATGAGCTTTCACCATCCGTCCAGTCATGGTACTTCGGGGTGCTTAACGGTGCTTTCAGTTTAACCGTTTTCTTTTAACCGTTGTCTACTGTGCTTCATCATCATTATCTCTTCCCCTTCTTCTGTATTTACATATAGACGCATTTGATCCAGACGAAAATGTAACATTCACAGTTTGACCTAACACCAAGACCGTGTAAGATAATAATAATTAACCCACTAAATACAAACTGCACCATCACGTTGCTGACACAGCAAATACAAATTTGTTGATAGACAATAATTAAGCTTAGTTGGACTGGAGTATGTGATGCAATCAATCTACCATTAAGCAAGGTAATTAGGTATTGATTGAAGGGACATTGTTTGGTCTACTAAATTATAGCGCCTCCATCCAGTTATAAGGGTCATGTCCGATAGTTAATTATGGCTACGCACGCCACAAATCTTATTGTTATAGATTACCATGTACTGTCGACTGCCGTCACTTCAGCCTAAATTTCGTTGGCTATTCCCACTCACCAGTGATGGTGATAAGCATTTGATCTAATAACAGATAGTATCACGTTTAATAGCCCATGACAAGTAAAGTGTTTTGCTGTGTCTTTTCGTTTGACCCATGAAAAGCCATTTGAGGCCTTAGGCTATTTCAAGAGAACAGGAGGTTAGTTCACTGGCAGCCCCTATCTTTTCAAACCTCTGATCCGAAATAGTGTTGCTTTTAAGTTAACCTTGACTGGGCCAGGGAAGTGATAATTGCATTAGAACAGACCACATCCTAAGACCACTGAACCCCTGAGAGGGAGAAAAAAAGTGATCTGATGAATAGATCACTTTTACTAGTAAGTCAAACTCGAGTGATTTCAAAATTAATGCGTGTTTGTAACCCCCATTTGAACTTATTGGCAATAGACAAAGCAATGTAAGCTACTATTCAGTTCATGAAAGGTTTTGGTGACCTCGCGTGTAGATGACGATATAACTGTTTCAAATGCTTTTTTCCAAAGGTTCTTTATGAACTGAAGATGGTCTTTTTGTGACGGCTAGCGCTTCTTTTAAATATTATGTTTGTTTCATTTTTTCCCCCTTTAAGCCGTTAACTTGCGATACACGAGGGCCGCGCCAGTAAACGTTTTGCTTACCGCGTGTGGGTTTTTTTTTTTAAGTCTTTAGATGAACACTCTGGATGTCCCAAACAACAACAGAACCAACTGCTAAAAAAAAATCAATTTGACATGTAAAATGCGAATTTGCTTGATTTTTAAACTAGATTTGAATAAAATGCTACCCAGCCGCACAACATGTTAAATCTGAAACAATGAGTTGCACTACAAAACAGACATAAATCACTCCGTCTTGGTGCCTAAAAAATAACCATACACTGCAAACCCATTTACATCAGGGAAAAGTATCATGCGCGCTCTGGTAGTTTTTCATTGACGGTATTGGCCTTATACTTTTTACTATAGCACTGTAGTTTTCTTCAGCATCCATAGCCATTTGACTAGGGCCGTAACTAACACTCCATTAGGCCCCGCATTGTGGGGGGGGNGGGGGAGGGGAGGGGAGGGGAAGTATCTGGAGACTCAGGGTGTCAACAAAGAAAGGGGGAGGAAAACGGATTGAAGGGAAAAGAAAAGAAAAGGAGAGAGATGAGAAGAATAGGAAGAGAGGGGAAGAAAGAGGGAACAAGAGACTGCATTTTTATGCCATACTGTTGACCAGTTATATATCTGTTTACCTAATTTGGGGAGGTAGAGGAGTGGGGCTAATGTAAAATAGGGACGAGAATACAATTGATTTTGATTATTTTGCGAATAAACAGAACATTCCATTTTCTTCTTATATTCTCATACTAAAGGTAATTTCAATGAAGGCGGCTAGAATTTTTTTTTTTTTTTT